>OU343217.1:65890271-66079087 GCA_910596185.1 Chrysanthemum makinoi | reverse complement strand
CATAGCAAATCAACTCTTACAGGTCCACTATGATTTTGTTGAACTTAAACCTATGAACTCACCGGCGTAAGCTGACCTTTTAGCATGAGTTCTCATGTATTTGAGAGATGTTTGGATTACTTGATGTGTGGAAGCTTGGCATGGAGGCGTGGTTCAAGGATCATTTTCTGACTCTGATAAACAATGGGGACCTATTTTGTTAAACTATGTTTTGGGCCTAAATTTATATCTTCAGATTAAATGTTTGAATATTTGATTTGGGATTGGTTTTAAATGGTTATCTTTTATTTTACTTGTGTGCGATACCAATCCAAAAAGTAACGCCCCGAAAACTTGATTAAGTCTTCCATCTTACTGAGATTTGGGGGTGTTCTGATTGGTATCAAAGCTCAGGTTATAGAGAACTAGGTATTTTATAAACCTAAACTATAACGCTTTTTAAGAAAATTTATCCTCGACCGACGCACGCCCGCTTGCCAAGCCGAAGCTTCTTATTTGATTATGGTATGAAATGCGATTTGAATTGTGAGATGATATGTTAGAGGATATTGTGAACTGATTATGAAAACGTTATGGTTTAGAGATTGGATTTATGATTTGGAGATGTTTAGGGGTATTCCTAAACGTTTTGGAAATGAGATATGATTATTGGTTTTGGAAATGAGATATGATTATTGGTTTTGGGAAAATGAGATGTGATTATCGAAATATTACGGAAATTGATTTGAGTAAACGGTATATTATGATTCTGGAGTTTTTAACTCAATTGATTTGATATGGAATTATGTGATGGGATGAAACTTACGATTTTGAACTTCGATTGATTTGATATTGATTATGTGATAGAATAGAACTTATGTGTGTTATTTAAAGGCATGTTTTGAGTAATGCGGTACCTACACTTTTAAAGCTTACGTTATGTGATATGTGTTTTGGTTAAGTTGTTGCGCTTATTAAAACTAGTTGTTTCGAACACTTATACCTACCCTATGCCGTTGTCACAGAATATGCCTTCACTAGCTTTTGATGTGTCTGAGGAAGTCCTTGCTGTAGCTAGTTCGCCGGCATTGACTCTCATGACGGTTAGCGCAGGGGTGATCCTTATGAGATCGCCCGTCACTCTTGTTCATCATCAGATCGTCCTAGCTCGTCTAGGCAACTCACTTTACATCAGGTTTTAGCGAGAGCACAAACTCCTAGGCTTGCTTATAGCATTGCCCGCATGTCCGTGCGACCACCATCATCACCTATTCGTTTAGCAGCATCACCATGTCTTAGGAGGCCTAGATCTCCTAGTGTACCACCTCAGGATTTACCTGCACAGAGACTCCGACTCATGGACTCTCCCCTTATGGATGAGGGCGAGGAGGAGCATGAGGTCGAGGAGGAGGATGAGATTGAGGAGCAGTAATTTGATGAGGATAAGGATCCTCAGGAGGAGGATGATGAGGATATCCCAGAAGGGGGTACTCCTCCATTGCAGAGTCTGCACATTCTCTGGACCAGGTTCTCCTTTGCATGAGCACGAGTCCCCTGGGCGCCTTTAGATATCGACTCGCCACCTTACTCACCTTATATAGGTAGCCCGTTAGGATCACGGGATACCATGGAGGTTGCTTCGAGCCAGAGGAGTATGGTGAGACGGGTAGGATGTGGGAGAGGATTACCTCTCAGGGTACTAGACTTAGTCAGTTGACAGAGCGTTTGGTTGGAGTGTCTAGAGCTAGTATTGAGGATCTTAGAGTTGATATGGGTATTGTAGTCGGGGAGGACTAGGGTTTTGCATGATGGTATGTCGGAGCTCAGGAGCAGGTTGGGGACACTGCTTAGAGGGTTCACGACAGCACGTGATCTTGATAGAGCGATTTGGCGTAGGATTGGTGAGTTGGAGAGAGAGGTCGCGGAGCTTAAGAGCGATCGCGACGCTCGACGTGTTGAGTTAGCCTCTTTGTGGAGAGAGGTTGACGATGTTAGGAGATCGATGAGTGTTATTCGTAGGCGTGGCTAGAGCGATATTAGATTCATGGTTTTGTATCATCTTGAAACTAAGTAGTACTTGGTTTGAGATGTAGGATTATCCTAGTTGTTTATAGTTATTGTTGTTAGGATCGTTTTTGATTTCTTCGAATCCTTCCATGTATTTCCACTTGTGAAACCTATGAGTTATGGTTATTGGAACGTGCATCCTTAGCTATGATGCGGTATTTGATTGTTTCGCTTTGGTATAGCATTATCTTAGTTAGCCTTGAGTATGTATTCAGGCGTTATGTAGTGACCCTTGGAACCCAACTCTATTTTAGAGCGTAAATTGTGAACTTATGAAACTGTTCTTCTTGCCCCCAGAATGGTGGCAACAAGACGAAACTTGATTAGGAACAACCGAGCAGCTCCTGCTGCTGTCGTTGCCCCTGGTCGTCGCGGTCGTCGTCCGACCCCGACTGCACCAAATGTTGAGAACCCGAACATTGATAACCCAGCTGTAGAGAACCCGAATGTGGCAACCATGCTGAGAATGGTCCTGTTCCACAAAACCCTCCACCTGTGAACCCAACCCACATTGACCAGCTAGTGTCGCAGCGTGTGTGAACGCTAGCCGAGGCTAATCTTTCTAACACTTCTAGTGGAACCCCAGTGTTGAATCGGACTCGAGGTTGTACCTATAAGGAGTTCGATTGGGTCCCATTGAGTTTGGAGGAACTGAGGGAGTAGTTTACCTAACTAGGTGGTTAGAGAAAATGAATCTGTGTTTCTTTGTGAGTAACTGTGATAAAGATTGTAAGGTTAAGTATGCAACATTTACCTTGAAGGACGAGGCGTTGACCTGGTGGAATAACTACCACAGAGCAATAGGAATTGATGTAGCTTATAGTATGTCTTGGACTCAATTTAAGGCTCTCGATTAAGACTTCTGTCCTAGGAATGAAGTTAAGAAGTTAGAAAATGAGTTCTAGAACCATAAGGTTAAGAATACTGACATGGCGACTTACACTCGTCGTTTCAAGAGCTATCCTTGCTTTGCCCTGAGATGGTTCGTACCGAAGAACTTAAGATTGAAAGGTATATTGATGGATTGCCTTTAGCTACTCGAAATGATGTCATCGCTGCAAAGCCAGTCAATTTACATGAGGCAATTGCTGTGGCTCAGAGTCTGATGGACTCTTGTGTATTAGAATTAGGAGATAAGGGTAAGAGTGATAGGAACGATAAGAGGAAGAGGAATGAAGTTGTAAAAGGGAATGGCAACAAACGGTAAGAAACAGCTAGAGTGTTCGCCATAGGAAATGGAGATAAGAAAGGTTCTGAAGGTAGTAAACCTGTGTGTGGTCGTTGTAACCGACACCACCATGGACCATGTCCGATTGTGTGTAGGAAGTGCTCTAAGGTAGGACACATAGCCAAAGACTGTAGGTCCCGTCCACTTGCTGCAGCTCAAACTGCACAAGGAGCGGACTGGAAGGCCACTTGTCACTGTTTTGGATGTGGAAAGAAGGGACACTTTAAGAATGAGTGCGAGGCTGTGGATGAGAGGAAATCTTGGTAATGTAGGAGGATTTGCTAACCGAGGTGTAGGAGGTAATGGCTTAAACCATGTGAAGCGTGAGGTTGTGAAAAACGAGGGAAACAATGGTGTTAGGAATCAGCAGAGAGACATGGGAATAGCGCGTGTTTACGCTATTGGGAAGGAAGCTAGTGAGGACCCTAACGTAGTTACGGGTACGTTCCTTCTCAATAATCACTATGCTTCCATCTTGTTTGATCTTGGTGCGGATATGAGTTTTGTATCCACCAACTTTATGCCATTACTAGGAATCTCCCAAACACCTCTAGGGTTTAGTTACGATGTGGAATTAGCGAATGGGAATAGAGAGAAGATAGACACCGTAGTTCGAGGTTGTACCTTAAGTTTCCTAGACCGCCCGTTTAGTATAGATCTATTGCCATTTACCTTAGGAAGTGTTGACGTCATTATCGGAATGGATTGGTTATCAAAGAACGGTGCACACCTCATCTGTGATGAGAAAGTTGTGCGTTTACCGTATGGCGGAAAGGTTCTGAGCATACAAGGAGATCGGAGCGACTGTGGAAGTCCTTCCCGGTTGAGCATCATCTCTTGTATTAAGGCCCAGAAGTACATCGATAGAGGAGGTTATCTTTTCTTAGCTCGAATTTACGAAAGCGAGGAGAAGAGTGAAAGAAACCTCAACGATGTACCCGTCGTTAGAAATTTCGGATGTGTTTCCCGATGATCTGCCGGGATTCCACCTGTTCGACAAGTGGAATTCAAATAGAGTTGATACCGGTCGCACCTTTTTGTAGCCGGACACCTTATCGACTTGCTCCAAGATTGGAGGAACTGTCTAAGATTGGCTGAATTGTCAGAGAAGGGATTCATTCGACCTAGTTCGTCGCCGTGGGGAGCACCAGTGTTGTTTGTGAAGAAGAAGGATGGATCGTTTAGGATGTGTATCGACTATAGGGAATTGAATAAGTTGACCGTGAAAAACCGATATCTGTTACCTAGAATAGATGACCTATTCGACCAACTCCAAGGAGCTAGTGTGTTTTCTAAGATCGATTTACGATCTGGTTACCACCAGCTTAGAGTTCGAGAAGAGGATATCCCTAAGACTGCGTTTAGGACTCGTTATGGACACTATGAATTCCAAGTGATGTCGTTTGGCTTAACCAACGCACCAGCGATTTTCATGGATCTCATGAACCGAGTGTGTAAGTCGTACCTAGATAAGTTTGTGATAGTATTCATAGACGACATCTTGATATACTCTTAGAGTAGTGAGGAGCACGAAGAGCATTTGAGGCTCATTTTAGGATTCTGAGAGAGGGTATGCCAAATTCTCTAAGTGTGAATTTTGGATTCGTCGTACAATTCTTAGGTCACGTGATAGATAGTCGAGGTGTTCATGTTGACCCAGTTAAGATTAAGGCCATTAAGGAATGGGCAGCTCCTAAGAACCCATCAATCGGCAGTTTCTAGGTTTAGAGGCTATTATAGGAGATTCATTGAGGATTTTCCAAGATAGCTAAACGCTAACCAAACTAACACAGAAGGATGTTAAGTATGAATGGGGAGAAAAGGAAGAAGAAGCGTTCCAACTTCTGAAGGGGAAGTTGTGTAGTCGCCATCCTAGCTTTGCTGAAGGAGCGAAGACTTTGTCGTATCTTGCGACGCTTAGCATAAAGGCTTAGGTGCTGTTTTGATGCAACGAGAGAAGGTGATTGCTTATGCATCCCGACAACTTAAGAAGCATGAGAAACACTACACCACCCATGACCTTGAGTTAGGTGTTGTAGTGTTTGCTCTTAGGATCTGGAGACATTACTTGTATGGAACCAAGTGTGTAGTATTTACCGACCATAAGAGTTTGAAGCATATCTTAGATCGAGAAGGCTGAACATGAGACAATGTCGTTGGTTAGAATTGCTTAGTGATTATGACTGTGAGATTCGTTATCATCCTGGTAAGGCTAATGTTGTGGCTGATGCCCTTAGTCATAAGGAGGACATCCCACCCCACTGCGTTAGATCTTTAGGAATGATCATTGTTTCCCCTTACCATCCCAGATTTTAGCCGCCCAAGTAGAGGCATTGGCGGAATAGAACCATCCTTATGAGAATCTTCATGGAATGGTAGAAAGTGAAAACGGCTTCTTGAAGCGTTCCGATGGAACATTATGCTTGAGCGAAGCTTGGATACCATTTCATGGCGAAATCCGTGAGTTGATTATGCATGAGTCGCATAAATCAAAATACTCTATTCATCCGGGCCGATAAGATGTACCGGGATCTTAAGAACTTTATTGGTAGCCCAATATGAAGCCGATATAGCTCGGTATGTTAGTAGGTGCCGACTTGTTCTAAGGTTAAGGCCGAACATCGAAACCATCAGGACTTTTAGTTCAACCCGAACTCTCGGAATGGAAATGGGAGCGAATAACCATGGACTTTATCACCAAATTACCGAGAACAGTTAGCGGCAATGGCGCTATGGGGTAATAGTTGATCATCTAACTAAGTCTGCTCACTTCTTAGCTATTAGTGAAACCGATAGTCTTGATAAACTTGCTCGATTGTATCTTAAGGAGATAGTATCGCGTCATGGAGTACCGATATCTATCATTTCCGATAGGGATAGTCATTTACATCCCACTTTTGGAAGTCTTCTGAGACATGACTTTAGGAGCGAATTTGGATATGAGTTACTTACCATCCACGAACCGATGGTCAAGCGAGAGAACTATTAGACTTTAGAGGATATGCTTAGAGCATGTGTTATTGATTTCGGAGGCGGGAGAGACACCTCCCTTTGGCGAATTCTCTTAACAATAGTTATCACTCTAGTATTAAGGCGCCCCATTTGGGCGATGTATGGCGAAAATGTCGTTCTCTCCGTTTGTTGGGGGAAGTTGGCGAAGTCAACTTACAGGTCCCGAACTTGTCCTAGAGACTATTGAGAAAATAGTCTGATTAGAAACCGGTTGCAAACCGCTCATGATAGACAAAAGAGTTATGCCCATAGGAGGCGGAAACCTTTAGAATTCAAGGTTGGAGATCGTGTTATGTTGAAAGTTTCTCCTTGGAAAGGAGTGATTCATTTTGGGAAACGTGGAAAACTCAATCCCTGATATATTGGTCCCTTTCCAATCATGGAAAGAATCGGACCGGTAGCATACCGCTTGGAGCTACCATCGGGCCAGTAGTTACACAATGTCTTTCATGTTAGTAACCTTAAGAAATGTCTTTGGAGGAAAACATAGTTGTGCCCTTAAGAGATATTCGTATTGATAAGAAATTGAATTTTGTTGAGGAACCGATTGAGATTATGGATCGTGAGATTAAGAGGTTGAAGAATAGCCGTATTTCGATTGTTAAGATTGTTGGAACTCCATGGCCGGAGTTCACTTGGGAACGTGAGGGCGTTTTCCGTAGGAAGTATCCTAAATTTTATGACACCAAGCAACTTCGGAGTAAAACGGGGCGGGTTTCTTATGAGCTGGGGAGGTTGTGACAATGGCAATTTAGAGAGTCTATTTTAGGTAACCGCATTACGTTAAATTAAGCGAGATTCGCCTTTAACACTATTTTATAAACCGTGACTTGATTTTATATCGTCGATTGGTTTTTATGGTTGATTTCATTATTAAATGAGTTATCGTATGCGTTTTAACTCTATTTGGTAGGCACTATTCGATTCGGCACTAGAAAAGCCTAAAACAAGAGTTATTGTAACTTTTAGACCGTAACTCAAAAATTGACAAATAAATAGTCAAAACTCGTGGAAAACGTAAGTAACGATGTTGGAAAGTTAAATAAATGTCATGGGACACTCGGGGGACGATATGTGAGCTCGGGAATGGGTAAGCGAGATAGATCTGAAAAGTTACAACCCGAACCCCCTCTTTTTGCTTGTAGCGGCCCCTCTCCCCATCTTTTATTTATTTTGAGGTCCTCCCCTCCCATGTATATATACCCCATTACTACCTCACTTGACACATTCATTTCTCTCTCTAGAAAAACACATACAACACCTTTCTCTCTCTAACTTCTCTCTAAAAACCCTAATTCACCACCACCACCACTTAGCCCACTTTTTCGGCCACCATGCCGGATTCAGCGAGTGTCATCACACCTCCACCACCAAAAGATAGATCTCTTTCTTCTCTTTCCAACCATATATCATACACTCAATTTGGACTTCATTAACACCTCCAAATTCAAGAATTAAGATTCGTACTTTTAGGGTTTCTAAATATTTCAAAGGGCTTTTGCAATTGGTGATTAGATAAGGTAAAGGGAACATGTTTTGAGCTTGTTTGGGTGATATAAACCCACGAATTTGAAATTAGGGTTTCGACCCATGAATGAAATTTGGGGCTTTTGGGTGAAACTTGAAATTAAAGCTAATTAGTGTTTAATGGAACAAGTAATTAGTGTTTGGTACATGTGTGGTACATTAATTTGATGGGTTTTGTATTTTAGAGTTTATGTTCATGTTGTTGGTCTAGATAGTTGATGGGTTTTGTGTTTAGATAGTGTTTGGAGCTTGAATGATTGGATTTGAGTGTTGTAGTATTGATTTGGTTGTGTTTGGTTGTGTGATATGGGACGTACGAGCCAAGAAGCCCAATGTGGGTCTTGGTTGATGGTGTGCGGCCTATGATTGGTCATGGGTTGAGTTGGGTCGATTTGGTAGCTTATTGATTGGTTTAGTTGAGGTTTGGATGAGACGTGGGCGAAAAGCTTTTAGAAGCTTGTTTGGTTCCGTGGTATTGACGACCGATGTCATGACCATTAGGGTCATAACATTGGTTTCAGTATAATTGGTTGATTGATTGGTTGTGAGATTGTTTTGAGTTAGTTTGGGATTGAATTGCGGCGTTATGACTTTTAATTATGGACTTGATATATATATTGTGACTTTCTTCACGTTGGTCACTTTGACTTTTAGTCAATAGTTGACTCCGAAGCTAAATAACATGGACTTTAGTATAATTTGGACAATTGATTGATTAGAAGCCGAGAAGTTATGACTCGTGCTTGTGGACTCGAAACGAATAACGTTATGAGATTTATAATGGGATTTGACGAAATATATATTATATATGAATAGGATGATAAAACTATGAAATGTAAATAATAATGGGCTTTTGTACCAAAAATATCAATAACAAGATTTATCTTGTTATTTACTAGTTTTAAATGAAACTAACGACTAAATTGAAGAGGTTTTGTAATAAATAAATAATTAACGTTTCGAGTACACGTTTGTCAATAAATGTTAATTGTGGACATTTAATGTTGGATAAGTAATTATTTATTTGTATATGTGTGCATGGGTTAAGGATAACCTAGCATTAATAGTGTTGATCCACGTGGGTAGCGGACTTATTATGTTGACGAATCTAATAAGCAGCTGGACGTTGGGTAACTATTAATGGGTGAATTATCCTTATGACTCTTTAGGACACGCGATTGATTTATGGAATAATAAGCGTCACGAATGAATAATTGAGTTTATCGAGTTGATGAATTCGATAAGTCTACTTGTTTATTCGAAACTTATTGGACTATGGAGCTTATAGCGCAGGCGTCATTGTGCGTGGAGTCACATATTGTGGAATTGGATAATTGTGTTGAATTGAGTGCATGTGTTGCATGGAGTTTATTGGGACGTATATATTGGTTGTTTGAGTGCATTCATGGCATCATATTGAGTCGATACACCCACAAGAGGATACCAAACACTAGGATTAATGGTGAAATGAGACGTTTTTGGAAATAAAGAAACGGAATATATTGGGATAGATAACGTTGATTTTGAGGAATGTGAATATTAAGTTGGTCTACATTAATAGGTTGTGCCGGTCGATAGTTTGCGTCTTTCTTGTGATTTGTTATCTTACGCTAGTGATATTTGTGCGTTGATTGTGCGTTTATTGCTTGAGGTGAGTTTCATAGCCCCACTTTTATCTACGTTTTAACTCGTTTCAACTATTTTGGGGTGAGAATCATGCTTTGTTTGGACCGTTAAAACTATTTGGATTTGCTTATATCTTGTGAGTAGATTGATGTCGATAGTTGTTGCCTTAGTCTAGGTTCTCGTGCTAACTAAGAATAGACTTCTATCACGACCTAGCCGGGGTTGGCAAGCGTTCTAGAGGTTGCCAATCTTTGACTAGAGTCGCGGGGCCGAGTAAGTGATTATATGATTGGAGATCCGGGTAGGATCGGTGTATACGGTATTTACCTATCTAGGTCTTGCATAGCAAATCAACTTCTACAGGTCCACTATGATTTTGTTGAACTTAAACCTATGAACTCAAGTAAGCGTGATTTTAGCATGAGTTCTCATGTATTTGAGATGTTGGATTACTTGATGTGTGGAAGCTTGGCATGGAGGCGTGGTTCAAGGATCATTTTCGACTCTGATAAACAATGGGGACCTATTTTGTTAAACTATGTTTTGGGCCTAAATTTATATCTTAGGATTAAATGTTTGAATATTTGATTTGGGATTGGTTTTAAATGGTTAAATGGTTATCTTTTATTTTACTAATGCGATACCAATCCAAAAAGTAGCCAAAACTTGATTAAGTCTTCATTGTACCGAGATTTGGGGGTGTTACATCAAGAGGAGCAGAAACAACTTAGAAACTTTCTCTCGTTTTCTGTGCTAATTATAAATTTTTTGGAAATTCTCAGGTCTTAATTTTTTCATAAAATCTGCAAACACCCATTCCACAAGCATTATATCCTATTGTAGTTGAGTTATATATAGTTTTACCGCCGATTTTACGCAAAGGTTTCGTCTTACTTTTAAAGTGTCGGGTTTTATTTATCAAGAAGAAGAAACATAATATTGGATGAAGCTTATCATACATTCTTCTTCGGAAAAAATTTAGCCACTACTTCACACGGATCCTACCGAGCTAATGAGGACTAGTTTCTTTCTCTTTAAATTACCTTTCGTTATCATAACTTTGATACTTTCGGGGAACATTGGGGACAATGTTCAGTTTAAGTGTAGGGAGGGAGAATAAACGGGAACTTTGAAACTATGTTTATCCTTGATCATTTGTCTTGTCCTATTTCAATTGTGTAATAAACCATGAGAAATATTTGTTAGGCCAATTTTAGCACCAAATTTAAAAAATTTCATGACATGTACGGGTGGGACTTTAGTCTTAATAAAGCGTCTCATGGATAGGAGTTATATGACTAGCACAAAAACCTTTTACCACTCAAATTCCACCCCAAAAATGTGAGGTTAAGCCCTAGATCTATAGGAATTAAAGCATTCACCTTTAATGCTTAGTCATTGATAGTATAATAGAATCTAGAACTTGTTTTGTGATGCATTAGAGATAAGCTAGTGAGACTACACTTATGTAGTTAGGAATAACTAAATGATAAGATGCATTAGGATAACCCTTGTTTGATACCTGTAATATAATTACTTCTTCCACATCGGTTGAGTAATTCCCTTAGAAAGTACTCATCTTTAGTACCGATACCTAGTTAACCCTAGAGCCTATCCTCTTGGCGGTTCTCGTGATGTTCGGTTTTCAAAATATCAATGAAGAGCATTGTTTACAATCCACCCCAAATGTACACCCAATCGCCTTAGCCTACCTTATGCTCACCTTTAGTGCATTATTGTTATCTTTTGTACATAGTTTTGGGATGATTGGGACTCATGGGTAAAGTAAAATTTTATGGGTGTGAAAAAACGTTAAATTCAATTCCTTTATTTACGTAATAAAATACTCCAAGTGTTTTGATCTTTTCAAATCAAGTCAAATTAGTATTAGAGTAATAAAAACTCAAGTGTAGGGATGCTCTTATAAATCCCTTATTATTGATGTTATAAGTATGAGAGGATCGTAGAGTAAAAGTGTATAAAAATCGAAAAAAAAGAGTGTTGAAAAAAAATTGGCCTACCATCCTACATCTATATTTATATTTATGTTTGTTTGTTTCAAAGTTATCTATAGTTTAGAGAGTCGAGTCTTGGCTTAGCAACGCCATTCTTTTCATGCTTGTAACACAATATTTTTGACTTGCCACCACTAAATCGCCTACCTACCGTAAGCCTAACGTTACAACCCTTTAAAATACCTCTTAGATAGTTGTCCCTAGGTGCTTACGCCAAAGCGGTGGAGGTTTGATCTAGTCTCAAGCCTATGGTAATCTATGTACTATGACCGGTTAATGAGTGTTTATCTTCCATTTCCATTTACTATATTTCATATGCACCCGAGAGATGAGAGAATCCAAAAACCCCTTGTGAGGTGCTAGTATATAATTTTCGTGCTTGTTATGACTATTTTGGTGCTTTTACTTGTTGTGAATTATGTTAAACCAATGTTTCATGCCCCCTAACTTATAAATTGTTTGTAAAAGCACATTTGCTTGAGGACAAGCAAATATAATGTATGGATATTTGATAATGATTTAAAGCGTGTACACTTTTAAGGGGTCATTTAAGCCCTTAATCGCTCCCTTTTATATACTATTCTGCTGCTTAATTTCGTTTCTTCTCACTTTTAGGTCTCTTGAAAGCAAAATGCTGGAATGATGCATATTTGGACGAAAAAGGGTGAATATATGAAGAAAATGGCTAAGTCAAGATCGAAGACACTCAAGCTGAGTTTGAAGGCGGCGTCACAATCAAGAGCGGCGTCGTCCCTCTATCACGTTATTAAATTTGTGATGGCTCATTAGACTTTTGCTAAAATACACGGCGGCGTCGAGCTTGGAAAGAAGGAAGGGCGTCACAAGACTTTTCATCGGACGCCTAGATCGAATCGAGCAGCGTCCTCTACGAAGCCCGGCGTCGTCACAACCACAACGTACGCGATCCCAACTATTACTTGGCCAAGCGAAACCCTAATGGCCGATCGGCGTCGTCCCAACTATAAGGCGACACCGTCGCGAATGTAAAATTATATATAGAAATTGAATTTTCAGAATTTTAGGAGGTAGACTTGTGGAGTAAAAACCTAAAACGATTATAGTCCGGTTTGGACAGTATCTTAGAGTTCTCATACCCTATTTTACATCAAGATAAGTGTTTTACTTCATTGATTTCATTATGTCTTCGATTGAATGTGTGTATGCTTGCGTGTTTAACTTGTCCGGCTAAATTTCTTGTGTGTTTGCTTAGATCTATGAAACCTAGTTATTAATTATTGATTGGTTGTCTCTTATCTTAATTTTAATTGGCTTAGGAGTGCATTAGGCCATCGTTGTGTTTGAATGCTTGAGTAATCTTTGTGAACCTTAGCTTATAAATCACGTAGCGGAATTGTAGGCTAAACATCCAAAGATAACCTTAGAGTTAGTTTATGAAACCTAGAGATTTCGTAGGCAATAACCTTAAGGTAGTCTCAAAGAGTTAGGGAAAAACGCATACCTACTTAGAAAACACAGCGTTAAAGAATAAGGACATGACAATTCAACCACCAATAAAAGATAACTAGAGAGTAATAGTATCTAGGTAAACACATTTTTAATCATCATACGAACACACATCAATAAACATAAGACTACCCAATAGTTTAGATAATTAGATAGTAGAGTAATCGGTAGAAGTACCAAACCCCCAAATCCAAACCCCGAGATTTTACCCTTAGTTTTCTAAAAAATATAAAAAGATAAAAAATAATCTTCCTCAACCTCAACCTTAGCGTAGTACACTTCTCACTATCATTCCTATTCCCTTAGAGAACGATATCAACACCAGAGGCTTACCCAATACTACACTACAACGATGATTCCTTTCACCTAGGGTGTTGAAAAATTTGCTCGACGAAAAGGAAGTTCCTTTGACCCCGAACGCGTTATACGCGCATCAACGCCATGGGGTACCCATTTCTATTATCTCCGATAGAGATGAAAGGTTTACTTTGGCATTTTGGCGAAGCACCCAAGAAGAACTAGGTACAAGATTGCATATGAGTACGGCTTTTCACCCGCAAACCGATGGGCAAAGTGAAAGAACGATTCAAACCCTAGAAGATATGTTAAGGGCTTGTGTAATTGACTTGAAGTGGGATGATCATTTACCGTTACTCGAATTTGCTTATAATAATAGTTACCATGCTAGCATTGAAATGCCACCTTATGAGATGCTTTATGGTAGAAAATGTAGAACTCCGGTATGTTGGGATGAAGTGGGGAAAAGAGAGTTAGCTAGTACGGATGTAATACTAGCAACTGTGACAACTCGCAATTTCAAGTCATTTCTCAAGTTTCACTATTTCAACATTTATCGTAAACTAGGTTTACGTGTTCCAAATTAGCGTAACCTTAATGGTTTAGCGGCGAATTCATGATCATATCATCACGGACATTTCATATAGACTAAGTTTAGTCTACATTTCATTAGCATCATTTTCATCATGTTAGTTCGTTCATGATTTTTTGCATTTCACATTAATAAATTTTTATATTAAATAAACGTTATCAGCGTAATTATTATTTGAACATTTAATCCGATACTTCTAAAAATGATCCCGATATATTTTTATACTTACATTTAGTTATAAAAACTATATTTTGAGTTTACCTAGTGTTTTAAATTTATTTTGTATATAAATCGTTAAATTTATATTATTACGACGTTTTTCTTAAAAACTACACGATAATTATTCATCAAATTTTCATGTATTTTATTTTTTATGATCTCATTATACTTTACTTGGACCTATTAAAAATTTCTTTTACCTAAAACTACCTTAAATACACTAATGTACCTACAATTTTACAAAGTTACCTTTGCTTATACATTTTTCCTACACTTTTTAACAATTGTACATTATATAAAAGAAAAAAAAAACAATATATTGTGAAACACATCCCCTAGAATCCGGCCTAGGGGGAGAGGGTAGTCAAAATGGGTGGATTTCTTACAAAACTAAATCTATACTCCATGTATTTACTTCATTCATTCATGCATTCAATTATTCAAGTTAGCAAAAGTCCTCTTTTCTCTTTGTTTCCTCTCAAAAACCGGTCATCATCAAGGTGTAAGAAGAGATCAAAAATTTTTCTCAAGCTCAAGTTTATCACAATCTAGATTACACTCTTAATAAGGTTTTGAAATAAAAACCTAGGGTGTTTAGGTTAAACCTTTGTTCTTTGCACCTCATCATAGTAGCTTGTAAGCATATTTCTTTCATTTTATATCTTTCACTTTCATTTCATATTTATCTCTTCATTTTTGGTGCAAGCATGCAAGACTTGTGTTTATTTATACCATTTTACATGATTTTAGAGTTATATATATAAAGTCATCATATAATTATCCCCTTGTTATATATTGGTATTGATGATGTCTAGGAACCCATGACACCCTAAGAAGGTGTATGGTAGGATTAGATTAGCTTTGGAGTTGATTTGAAGGGATTGGAATAGGTTTAGTACGAGAAAAACTATTTTCGACTAGTATAAAAGTGTTCTGTCCTTATTTTGTTTTTCTGGAAAATCCGACAGTAGGCACGAATTTTGGCCTAGATATTTAGAAAATATACTTTAAAACGAATCCGTGGCCGCTTGAACGAATAAAACGGAGTTATACTTGAAGTTATGAATTTTTCAAGTTTGGCGACGAAATATATAATTTCTGAAAATTTCAGCACACTATTATTGTTTTATTGAGTCAAAACGAGTCCTAAGCTTTACAAATTATTTCGACTTATCAAAAATCTATTAGTATACTTTGATACGAAGCTAAGGACGTATAATACGTAGAAAACGGATTTGAAACGACTAAGATATGCGTTTTCATAAATTGCCGTAACTATTATTTTCGAAAACTATATTATTTTTCTGCGAGACAAGTATTACGGTAACTAAAACGACCATGTTGAAGGCTGTTTTTAACTATGATGTAGAACTTTTTGGAACGAAATGTCTTCTAATAAAATCGAGATCACCAAGCATATTTTCCAAAACGACCAACCGTTTGTATGCGAGGTTGTAATAAATTATTTATGGTCGCTTAAACTTTGTCGAAACTCACTTTTTGAACCACAATTCAACAAAATCACCATCTTTAACCCTTATTATCTTTATGTTCGAGACCTTTATGACGAAAACTCATGAACTGAAACTTTTAGATTTTGATACAAACTTTCCAAAACCGTCGAGGTTAGTTTCCTAACGTGCGACATTACACCATTTTGACTATTTTTCCAAAGCCATTTTGTCACTTTCAAGAAATTTCGACGACATCATTTTACGGCGAAAGTGATAATTTCACAATAAATCATTACGAAACTATTGTAGGATGACATTTTGACGTAAATACTTGTAAAGTAATTTAAGATTGGTCAAGACGTCAAAAGAGTATTTTTCGACGATAAATATTATTTTCAAAACTGCATAAATGGTATAAATAACATCTGCGAAATGCATGCATATCATTACATCATAACTCATTACGTATCATATCATTCACAATAGGTCAAGGGTAAAGCATTACACTACACCTCGGTGTACTCACTTTTGTCATCGCCTCAGTTTACCAAGTGAGTTTTCATAGCCCCATTTTCGATTGTTTTTATACTACTTTTGGGGGAGATACATGCTCAAACTGTTCTCATTTACTTTCACAAGTACTTTAACTTTTATGGATTACCGTGAGTCATAGCCCCTACTCTTTTAACTGTTATGAATTACTTTTGGGGGAGATACATGCTCAGCTATTTTTATGACTATCATGATTATTTGAAACTACATGCTTAACTGAACTGAATGTTTAGTCATATTTTATATCATAAATCATGGAACTGAATGTCTTGGGATTACCATTGAGCTGAATGTCTTGGGATTACCATTGAGCTGAATGTCTTGGGATTACCATTGAGCTGAATGTCTTGGGATTATCATTGAACTAAATGTCGTGGTATAATCATTGAGCTGAATGTCTTGGGATTAACATTGGAACTAAATGTCTTGGTACAATTATGTCAAGTAACTATTGATACATTAAGTCATGCACTATAATGTGAACTCATTTGACATCATACACTTGAACATAAACTATGCACCTTTTGGCAGTGGGTTGTGAACACACAGGTTGCAAGTTTTGTATGGGCGAACTTGGACGAGTGGATTTACAATACCTTTACTGCATAAACGATTTTGAAAGGCTTTACATTTCAACACAAACTCTATGAACTCACTCAACCTTTGTGTTGACTCTTTTTAGCATGTTTTATCTCAGGTATCTAAGGCATACAATTCATGGCATACATTTGGACACATCATGGAGTCGCGGTGACGACGCGTCTCACTTGGGTTTTATGAACTTTAAAAACATCGTTTGACTTGTACTAAACTTATTTTCCGTGCATAGAAATTTTCATTTGGGACCTATCTTTGTAACTCTGAATGTTTTTATTAAATCAAGCGATGTATTTTCCAAACGACACTTTAGGTCGTTCAATATAACTGTGATTGTGATGCTATGACAGTCAATCCCCAGGAATTCCATTCCGCTGCAAAACAGGTAATTTGGGGGTGTGACAGCAACAACCGAGAAAATTGAGACGATTAGAGAGAGACTTGAAGCGGCCCAAGATAGATGGAAAATTTATGCCAATAATCGAAGAAGACCAATTGAATTTGAAGTAGGAGAATATGTCATGCTTAAGGTTTCCCCTTGGAAGGGTGTTCTTAGGTTCAAGCATAAAGGAAATTTAGGACCAAGATTCATTGGACCCTTCAAGATTATATAACGCATTGGTGAAGTAGCTTATGTATTAGATCTCCCTGATGAAATGAAAGGAATTCATAATACATTCCATGTATCTTACCTAAGGAAATTCTTAGCGGATGAAGCTAGTGTAATTACATTGGATGATGTAGAGGTAGATCCAAAGCTAACGTCGCAAGAAGAACCGCAGGCAATACTTGGGAGAAAGACAAGTCAACTAATAAATAAAGAGATTCCAATGGTTAAGGTACAATGGAGACATCGGAAGGGTACAACTATTAGATGGGAATCGGAAGAAAGAATGAAGAGCAAGTATCCTCAACTTTTCCAAGCATGATTTCGGGGACGAAATCAAATTTTAGGAGGGGTAAATTGTTACACCCGTACCCCGTTAAGGTATTATTAAATGTTAGTATTAACCCCTTATGTTATGTTAGTATGACTATATTTCTTAAAGGTTTCAACAAATAAATATAATTAGAAACTCTTGTGGCTAAAGTATAAAATCTTAGAATAGGGGGACTTATGTTGCCATTGACCTAAGTAGAATAAATATAAAAGGAGAAAATTAGTCTCATTTGAGACTTATCCAGAATTTTTAGAAGTTACCTCAAGGTGAAGAAAGGTATTTGGTGAAGAAGAAGTCATATCAAGAACATTTTCAATTGAGCTAATTCTCGACTTGTGTTGTTGATTATTAAGGTTAAGAGACCTTCAATTTCATATCTCTAATCAAGTAAGCAATTTCCCCAATCCTTGTGATCAAGGTTTTAAATTTAGAAGTTTAAAGTAGTAATAGAAGATGTCCAATTCCTTGAAATTACTAGTTATAGTCTCTAATTAAGATTAATTATTGTGTAGGAAGCTTAAGGAAGTGGTGACTTTACTTGGTAGAAACCTATTGAACAGTTGAAGGTAAGTATAGTGGGTTAATGTTGTATCATGTTAAATTATGAATTATTGATTATTTTTATAGTTGTTGGAGCTTGTTATAGTAGCTTGGATCCATAGCTTTTAATTTGTCAAGTAGTGTAAATACCAATTTAAAGGTATGTACTTATGTTATAGATGCTCCATTAATCTTTTCTTTTTGTTAAAGCCTTACTTGAACTTAACCCATTTACTTACTAAGCAATTCGCTTACGTTATAGTTAATGTCGTTTTGTAGGTCCTAGCAAGGAGGATAAAGGTAAGAAACAAGCGTAGAATGGACTTTGCTTGAGCTCCTAGTTGAGCTAGTCTTTTGGAACCAAGGTGTTGAAGTTGGAAGCCCAAAAGAGTCGAGTCATGTTTTGGTATACTTTTTGGGTCATATGGTCTACTTTTTACTAATGGTTGTAATTACATTTTATGTTGTCTAAAAGACTTAAATCAATAGTGTTAAGCTTTTTAGTTATGGGTCAAATTGTTTGTAAAAGATGTTTGGTGCAATGTTAATTGCTTATCTTAAAGGTTAAAGTGTCAAAATATACAATGGTAATAGTGTTTATAAGTGTTGTGAAGTTTACCTGTGGTCTTGTTAATATTGTTGAAGTGAAGAGTAAAATAGTTGGGTCCAAGTGCAGGAAATCTGCACTATTTATGCAGGTCTGGGTTTCAGACGGCGTCGCCAATAAGGTTACCCCGTCTGGTTAAAATGTTCTGAGCCGTCAGGTTATATCCTGTCTCATACGGCGTCCTAATTTAAGGGTGACGCGATGTCGCACCTAGAACTGGCGCCGTCGGTTAAAATGTTCTGAGCCGTCAGGTTTAATTGTTGGTTCTCCTGACCTGAAACCTCTTTAAAGGCGGACGGAGTCACGTAATGTGTGTGACGGCGTCTGCCCATCTGAATGAATTAATTGAGTCCTTTCGTACAAATCGAATTAAAAAGGAAAAAATTCCCGAGTCTTCCTTCCTTCGAAGTTCATACTTAAAGTTATTTAGTAAGAATGTCATGTAAGTCGTTTAGTTTACGTTATTTAAAAAGTTTTAAAATTTCCGTTTTGGGGGCGTAACAATTTTGCTCTTGCTATTACCAAATACCACATTTCCACCATTGAAAGATTCGTATGTGGAAAACAAATCTTTTTTACCCGTCATGTGCCTCGTGCACCCGCTATCCTTGGTCCATTCATCCGGATCTAGGTCGACCTTTAAGCACACATAAGAAAACAATTAACTTAAAAGTTTGGTCCCCATTTGTTCATGAGTCCATTAGTGTTATACATTTCATTCATGTTAGGCATATATGGAAAAGGTGAGAAAGCATTACATGGTGAAAAGTTTTGAAATGGAAAACCGTTTTGTACATTAGGATTCCATCCCATTTGATGGTGATTACTTCTCGGATAAACATTATTTGGTCTTCTCATAAATGTGTTTGGTTTAGAAAATGATGGACCTTTGTTTCTCATACAACTTTGATTTTGTTTTAGTGGAGGTGGTTTTTTGACATTTCTAACAGTAATATGGGTTGGTTTCTTCTTGTTAACAGTAACAAAGTCGGTTCTAGATGAGGTAGCTACATTATTTCTATTGTTTGCTGGTACAGACCCACGGATCCCTGGTTTTACACTAGAAGGTTCCTGTTTTTCAAGGGATCCATGGGATCCGTGACTCTGATAGCTTGTTTTTCAATTGCTTTAACGAATTGTGTTTCTTTAATCTCGCTAGTTGACGTATTAAGTTCCTGTACACCTAAACCCTTTTGATTGTTTCCCGTTTTAACACTATCAAGTATTATAGAGTATTAGTACTCATTCTATCAATCTTGGAATCAAGATTATCAACTAACGTTTGAAGTTGAACACAAAGCTCACATTCCCCATCTACTTTCTTCCCATTTTCTAAACGTTTTAATTTATCTTTTAACTCAATGACTTCCTTTTCTAAACGTTTATTTTTGTTTTTCAAAATCTTATTTTTGTTAATTACTTTTAGACTAATTTTGCAAAGTTTATCATATTCACGATGCAATGATTCATCATTTAATGATGAGCTACTATAATAAAGAGATTCGGGACATACCTCGTTTGAGTCATTTGCCATGAGACAAATTTCTTCGTTCTCCTCTTCACTCATTCCCCACGAACCACTTACGAATGCCTTTTGTTCGTCACGTTTGGGACACTCACTAATGAAGTGATTAGGATCCCCACATTTAAAACATGCTCGTTCGTCCCTTGCTTTATTGTCGCCTTTGCCTTTCCAGAACCCCTTCTTGTCGTCATATGGTTGCTTGACATATCTTCCTTTTCTTCTAAAGAACTTCTTGAAATCCCTTACCGCCATGGCATACTCTTCGTGATCACTTTCCGAAGAGGTTTCTTCATTGCTTGAGACCTTCTTGGCTTTTAAGGCAAGAGATTTGTGCTTATCTTTCTTTTCTTTTGAGGCTTCGGAGTCTTTAGCGAGGACAAGTTCATTGACCTTTAGATTGCCTATGAGTTCGTCGAGAGTGAGGATTGACAAGTCTTTGGATTCTTCGATGGCCGTCACCTTTGATCTCCACTTGGATGGAAGCGCCCTTAGATATCTCCTGAGATGATTACGACTAGAAAAAGACTCATCAAGTGCTTGTAATGAGGTAATAATAGTATTAAAGTTAGCAAAAGAATTATCTATACTATCCTCATCCGATATTGAAAATTGTTCATATTGTTGAACAAATAAATCTATTTTATTGTTTTTAACTTGTTGATTTCCTTGATGAGTTACAACTAAAGAGTTCCAAATTTCTTTAGAGGTTTTAAGCACATAAATTCTTTCGAATTCCTTTTTGGGTAAAGCATTATATAAAACCATTTTAGCTTCACTATTTTTGGAAAGCTTTTTCTTTTGATCGTCGAAGAGGCGATCATGAGGAATATTTACTTGTTTGTCGGTTTTATCATCTTTTGTAGTGGCTTGAAAGTCACCTTCAACAATGATGCACCAAAGATCAATATCTTTTGACTTCACATAAGTTTCGAATCTATTCTTCCAATAAATAAAACCATTTGTTTCAAGTAGTGGAGGTTCAAATTTCCCTTCTTTAAATTTTCAAAACTTTGTGAGAAAAGTTTTTAAAATCGATTTACTTAAAACTTTTGTAAAACTAGCTCTTGATGCCATTGTGGAAAACTAGAAGGGGTGGATGTTTTGATTTTAAGTTTAGTTTAAAAACTTTAGATTCGATCTTATGTGAATTCGTATGGATGGATAGAAAGTTTTTTTTGTAAAAGCATATGGATGGATAGAAAGTATAAATCAATAAATAATGTAAGTAATGAAAGCAAGTAAAGTAAAAGATAGAAAGTAATGACACAACCGATTTATAGTGGTTCGGCTACAAGGACACCTTCCTTGCCATACTCCACTCCCGAGTCACCTACTCGAGAGTTCAAGCACTATGTCAACAAGCTCCTTCAACACGGCGGAGAAGCCTCACAATGTCGGTTACACTTTTCCGGTACAAAGCTAAACACCGAGTCCTTAACACGAAAGACCAGACCAACACAACTATAACACAACAACTATGTGAAATATGAATTACAAGATCTTGATACAGAAATCTTGTGGAGGAACAAATCAATCAAGGACCCCTTGCTTGGATGACTTGTAGTATCTCGTGATCTCGCCTTTGAGAATGACCTATATGAGAATAACCACAAAAGAAAGAAGAACAACTATATAAATCAAGAGGTCTGAGGTTAGAAGAGATAAGTAATATATGAGAGAGTTTGTAAGAAGAGGGGTGAGTAATAATGAAGAAATGACTCACTATTTATAGGCAAAAATGTCTACTGATAAGGATTTAAAAGGTACACTTTTGAGGGGTCATTTAAGCCCTTAATTGATCACTTTTGTATCCGTTACTACTTAATTTCGTTCCTTTTCACTTTTAGGTCTCTTGAAGGCAAATTCTGTGGAATGACACTTATTCGGACGAAAAGCGAATATCTGAAGAAAATGGCCAAAGTCAAGAATCGAGACACTCAAGTGCTGAAACTGGCCGAAGGGGCGGCGTCCTTTGCTTAATTGCGGCGCCGTCGCGACACACCTGAGATGACTCGAGAGCAAATTTCTATTTTACAAGTGACGGCATCGGGTTTAAAAGAGTAGGGGCGTCGCCTTTCGACGGCCTAGATTTGGATCCCGACGGCGTCGAGAGGTTGAAGCGACGGCGTCACAAGCATAAGGTGACGCCGTCCGCGAGTTGACGTGGCCAAGACGAAACCCTAGTGGCGGCGACCGATGGCGTCACAATTAAAAGTGGCCGTATATTGTAACTCTATATATAGAATTCGAATTTTCATTGTTTTTAGAGGTAGTTTTGTGGAGTAAAACCTAAACCGAACATAGGCTGTCTTGCGCAGTATCTTAGGGTTCCATACCCTATTTTACAACAAGATAAGTGATTTACTTCATTAATTCAATTATGTCTTCAATTGTTTGTGTGTATGCTTGTATGTTTTCCATGTCCGGCTAATTTACTTGGGTGTTTGCTTAGATCTATGAAACCTAGGTATTGAATATTGATTGGTTGTCTTTTATCTTAATTGTAATTGGCTTAGGAATGCTTAAAGTCATCGTTGTGTTTTTAATGCTTGATTAATCTTTGTTGAACCTTAGCTTTTAGTTACTAGTGGAATTGTAGGCTAAATATCCAAAGATAACCTTAGTGTTAAGTTTATGAATCCTAGAGATTTCGTAATCATTAACCTTAGGTAGCTTCAAAGAGTTACTGATAAAAGCACACCCTACGACCTTAGAAAACACAACGCGTTAAGAATAAGGACGTGACAATTCAACCATCCATAGGAGATAACTAGGGAGTAATAGCATCTAAGTAAACACATTTTTAATCATCATAAGA
Source organism: Chrysanthemum makinoi (assembly GCA_910596185.1). Classification (NCBI taxonomy): domain Eukaryota; kingdom Viridiplantae; phylum Streptophyta; class Magnoliopsida; order Asterales; family Asteraceae; genus Chrysanthemum; species Chrysanthemum makinoi. The sequence continues at coordinate 66,056,006 of OU343217.1, read as the reverse complement.
GCACACAACAATAAACATAGACTACACTCACCTTAGTTTAGATAATTAGATAATTAGATAAGCAGAGTTATCGGTAGAAATACCAACCCCCCAAATCCAAAACCCGAGATTCGTCCTTTTCATTTTCTAAAAAAACATAAAAAAGATAAAAAATAATCTTCCTCAACCCCAACCTTAGCGTAGTAATTTCTCACTAGCATTCCTATTCCCCTAGAGAACGATATCAATTCGTGGCTTACCCTAATACTACACTACAACGATTAGGTTCACTACCTAGGGTGTTGAAAAACTTGCTCGACGAAAAGGAAGTTCCTTTGACCCCGACAGCTGCGTTATGCAGTATCAAATTTTGGCCGCAATGAGAATAGAATAGCTAGTTAGATTTCCACCTCGTTTAGGTTTCCTTGCTTGATTCCTATCAAGTAATATTTTTTTTCCATTTTTAGCTTCCTCGTAGTCTATCTCCCTTCTTCGTGACCTTTGTTAGTAACCCAACACTTTTCATCATGGAAGGTGATAATCAACCACCACCCAATAAATCACTTTCACTCAAACCCCAACCCAATGACCAACACAACCGCCGAAGCCGTTATGTGAGTAGAAACAATGACCTTCAAGATTTGCAAAAGGTATTTGATAGTACAATTAGGGATCTTTGTTGAAAAAGTGGTTAGGGCCTCTGTTGTTGACTCCATGATCAGCAGTAATTCGGATAATGGCTCAATGGATAAAAACATGAATGAGGAGGATAGTGCTTATTTCAATCTTTGCCCCACTAAAGAAGAAGTTGCTTACCATCAATACATAATCGATAATCCCCGATCACCCATCATTAGGATATGTCCAAAGATTAGGAGAGGAAATCCTTGGAACCTAAAAATCCGTTGTATGATCGGATATAGGAATGTCGAGCATGCTTATAGATCGAATCTCCCATTAATGTAATGTCATCAGCTGTTTACAATGACATTATGAATGAGCGGCTTAAGATTAGGAGAGACCCTAAGTATCCGGGTGGGGTTTGCAACTTTGTGGGAAGAGTCAAAGATGTACTGCGTCTTTATAGAATTTCACACTATAGTTGATTTTGTGGTCCGTTCTTAGAAGACATGGATGTGTCATTGACAGCTTATCCCAAGTAGTGCTAGTGCTTTGTTGAAACATCTAAAATGATAATAATAAGTGGGGTTTAAGGAAGGGAGACGATGAGATCACTTATAGGATGCCTTGGAAGATGAAATGGACATGGCCCTTTATCCCTTTTGAACGAGACAACATTAGAGCTTTTTGAGGAAAAGCGAAAACGATGTTGAAAAGGTTTGAACTTCATGTGGGAGAAAAGTAGACTTTATTATAAAGATTGCTTGACCCTAGGGCCTAGGTATAGAGTCGATGAAAATTTTGTCAATATGATAGAATTCTCATTGAGAATGAAAAACGAGACCACGTAGGGGCGACTTGAGTCTAGCTACAAGACTCATAAAATAAAGCGCTTGTGGGAGGCAACCCAAGCTTAATTGTTTGCTTGTTTGTGTGTCGTATATCTTTTATTGATTGTTTATTCTCATGTTTAAATTTGTAAAAATGCTTTATTTTGTCTTTAACCTCTTCTTAATTACATATAAAGGTATTTTACAAAAGGGATAAGTGTAGGGAGGATTACACACGTTTTCAAAAAGAACGTGAACATGAGAATCACGATTATTTAAAAGATATACATGTGTGTTTGTTCGATTCAAATGCTTGTATCGAGTCATAATGGATGCTTTGCAGGAAATTTTTCCAGATTCTAAAGATATAAATTTTCGAAAATGCAGAACCAGTTTATGTCGAGGATAACGGCGGCGTCGGGAAGGTAAACGACTTACTACTTTTTTCTCGTTTCTGAGCTACTTATAAATTTTGGAATTTCCATGTCTTAATTTTTCAGAAAATCTGTAAACATCCATTACACAAGCATTATATCCTAGTTTAGTAGAATCATATATATATTGTTACCGCCGATTTTACGCGAAGGTTTCGTTTGTTTTCTTCAAGTGTGCAGGTTTTATTTATCAAGTAGAAGATACATAAGACTGGAAGGAGCTTTTCACGCATACATTCTTCTTGAAGAAATATTTAACCACTACTTCACACGGATCCTACCGAGCTAATCAGGGGAGTACTAGTTTCTTTCGTTTTTAATTACCTTCCATTATCATAACTTTGATACTTTCGGGGAACATTGGGGACAATGTTTAGTTTAATTGTAGGGAGGGAAAATAAAACGGGAACTTTGAAACTATGCTTATCCTTGACTATTTGCCTTGTCCAATTTCATTTGTGTAATAAACTATGAGAAATATCGGTTAGGGTAATTTTGGCACCAAATTTAAAATTTTTCATGATATGTAGGAGTGGGCCATTAGTCTTAATAAAGCGTCTCATGGATAGGAAGTTATATGACTAGCACAAAACCCTTTACCACTTAAATTCTACCTAAAATGTGAGGATCGCCCTTAGATTTGTAGAAATTAAAGCATTCATCTTTGATGCTTAGAGAGTGTACCGGTAGTATAATAGATTCTAAAACTTGTTTTGTGATGCATTCTGAGATTGCTAGTGAGACTACACTTGTGTAGTTAGGAATAACTAAATGATAAGAGGCATTACGATAACCCTTGTTTGATACCCGTAATATAATTACTTCTTCCACATTGGTTGAGTAATTCCCCCACACCCTTGCGTTGTACTCATCTTTAGTACACGATACCCCTAGTTAACCCCTGAGAGCCTATCCTTTTCGCAGTTCTCGTGATGTTTTGGTTTTCCAAAATATCAATGAAGAGCATTGTTTACAATCCACCCCCAAATTTACACCAAAATCGCCTTAGCCTACCTTGTATGCGCTCACTTTAGTGCATTATTGTTATCATAATTAACCCTTAGTTCAATTATATAGTTACTTGCATAAGTTGCTAAGTCGAGTCATATCCTTTGTACACAGTTTTGGACGATTGGGACTCATGGGAAAAGTTAAACTTTATGAAGTGGAGAAGGAACGTTAAATTCCCTTTATTTACGTAATAATGTACTCCAAGTGTTTTGATCTTTTCAATTCAGGTCAAATTAGTGTTAGAGTAATAAAACTCAAGTGTAGGGATGTGCCTATAAATCCCTTATATTTTGATGTTATCGTAGAGGATGGTAGAGTAAAAGTGTATGGGAAAAAATTGAAAAAAATATAGAAAAAGAGAGTGTAAAAAAAGGGGGGGGGGGCTACCATTCTACATTTATCTTTAAATTTAGGTTTGTTTGTTTCAATTAATCTAGAGTTTAGAGTGTCGAGTCTTGGCTTAGCAACGCCATTCTTCTCATGCTTATAACATAAAGATTTTTGACTTGCCACCACTAAATCGCCTATCCCACCAAACCCTTTGTTTCTCTACCGTAAGCCTAACGTTACAACCCTTTAAAAGACCTCTTGGATAGTTTTTCTTAGGTGCTTACACCAAAGTGATGGAGGTTTGATCTAGTCTCAAGCCTATGGTAATCTATGTACTAGGACCGGTTAATGAGTGTTTATCTTCCATTTCCAACTTGATATATTTCATATACACCCGAGAGATGAGAGTATCCAAACACCACTTGTGAGGTGCTAGTATGTAATTTCCGTGCTTGTTATGACTTTTGCGGGGCTTATATGTGTTGTGAATTGTTCTAAACTAATGCTTCATGACCCCTAACTTATAAATTAATTGGCTAAAAGCACATTTGCTTGAGGACAAGCAAATACCAAGTGTAGGGATATTTGATAAGGATTTAAAAAGTACACTTTTGAGGGGTCATTTAAGCCTCTAATTGATCACTTTTGTATCCGTTACTACTTAATTTCGTTCCTTTTCACTTTTTAGGTCTCTTGAAGGCAAATTGCTGGAATGACACTTATTCGGACGAAAAGGCGCGAATATACGAAGAAAATGGCCAAAGTCAAGAATCTAGACACTCAATTGCTGGCCAGAAGGGGCCGGCAGCGGCTAATTGAAGCGGCCGTCATGACACACCTTGAGACGACTTAGAGAGCAAATTGCTATTTTTGGTATGGGTTTAAAAGAGTAGGCGTCGCAACTCGACGACCTAAATTTGGATCGGCGGTGGTTGGCCAGACGGCGTCACATGCATAAGGTGATGCCGCCGAGTTGATGTGGCCAAGCCAGAGCCCAGTGGTGGCCGACCGAGCGTCACAATTAAAAAAGACGCCGTGCATATTGTAACTCTATATATAGAATTCAATTTTCGATATTTTAGAGGTAGTTTTGTGGAGTAAAACCTAAACCGAACATAGAACGTCTTGAAGCGTATCTTAGGGTTCCAAACCCTATTTTACAACAAGATAAGTGATTTACTTCATTAATTCAATTATGTCTTCAATTGTTTGTGTGTATGCTTGCATGTTTTCCATGTCCGGCTAATTTACTTGTGTGTTTGCTTAGATCTATGAAACCTAGGTATTGAATATTGATTGGTTGTCTCTTATCTTAATTGTAATTGGCTTAGGAGTGCTTAAAGTCATCGTTGTGTTTTTAATGCTTGATTAATCTTTGTTGAATCTTAGCTTATAGTTACTAGTGGAATTGTAGGTTAAATATCCAAAGATAACCTTAGTGTTAAGTTTATGAATCTTAGAGATTTCGTAGTCATTAACCTTAGGTAGCTTCAAAGAGTTAGGGATAAAAGCACACCCTAGGACCTTAGAAAACACAACGCGTTAAGAATAAGGACGTGACAATTCAACCATCAATAGGAGATAACTAGGGAGTAATAGCATCTAAGTAAAAACATTTTTAATCATCATAAGAGCACACAACAATAGACATAGACTACACTCACTTTAGTTTAGATAATTAGATAATTAGATAAGTAGAGTGTCGGTAGAAATACCAACCCCCAAATCCAATAGAGATTAGTACCTTTCCATTTTCTAAAAAAAAAATAATCTTCCTCAACCCCAACCTTAGCGTAGTAATTTCTCACTAGCATTCCTATTCTCCTAAAGAACGATATCAATTCCCAAGGCTTACCCTAATACTACACTACAATGATTAGGTTCACTGCCTAGGGTGTTGAAAAACTTGCTCGACGAAAAGGAAGTTCATTTGACCCCGAACGCGCGTTGTACGCGTACATCTACTGTTCCCCGGATCCCACGGATCCCTTACTTGAGAGATCTGTCCAGTGTAACCAGGGATCCGTGGACGCTCCTCCTTATTTGGGTTATGGGTCATGGATCATGGGTCATGGGTTATGGACTTTGGGTCATGGGTACCCAAATAGATACAATGTTTCTAGACATTGGATCATGGGTATGGGTTATGGATTTGCTCAATGGTTATGGGTCATGGGTCTTGGATATTACCCATCCTAATAAACTATTACAACAAATGAATTATTACAACAATTTATGTTAAAGGACTATATGTCGATGCTTTACAAAAATAACATGTATCCTTATTATTTTACTTATGATAACTTTATATTTGTTATCAACAAAGCACAAAGAGATCGCTAAATATGAATAAACGTTTTTACGATTTATTTGTATTAACATGTTGGATACGGGAGAATTTACTTGTGGCAAGTCAAAAATCTAAGCTAATTACATGTAAAACGAGGCATTGCTAATCCAATAATTGACTCACTAAACTATCTTATAACTTGACTTAAAACGAGGGGTATCTTCTTTGCTTTTCTTTTTTTTTCCTTTCTTTTTCATTTTTTCATTTTTTTTTCATACACTCTTACTCTACCATCCGCAAAACATAACATCATAGCAAAGGGATGTATAGCAACTTCCATACACTTTAGTTTTTATTAAACTAAACTAATGACCCGAATTACGAGGATCTAAACATGTGGAGTCTCGTGTCTCGCTTTACATCTCTAAACTTTTTTTTGGCACAAAACCATCCCTTCATTAGTAAAGTTGGCACAAATACATCCCTCTGTTAGTAAATCAGTCAATGTGGACTAACGGTGTAAATATTTCTCCGTTATCTCCTAGCGGAAGAGAGAATTTTGCATCGTTAGTCCTAGAACAACCATGCAATTTATTTTCGAAAATAAATTGCATTGTTAGTCCTCCACACCACAATCACCTCCAACCACCTCCACCACCATCACCGCCACCCACCCACCACCATCAACAACCTTGGGAGTGATAGGTAGTGTTGGCGGTGGGTTGAAGTGGTGGCGGTGGCAGGTGGTGGTAATTGGTTGTGGTGGGTGGCGCGGTGGCAGTGGTGGGTGGTGGTGGTTGCAGTGGGTGGCGGCGGTGGAAGTGGGTGGTGGTGTCAGTGGTGGGTGGTGGTGGTGTAACTGGTGGTGGCAGTGGTTGGCGGTGGTGGAGGTGGGTGGTGGTGGCAGTGGTGGCGGTGGTGGAGGTGGTGGGTGGCGGTGGTGGGTGGTGGTGGCAGTGGTGGCGGTAGATGGCGATGGTGGAGGTGGTGGTTGTGGTGGGTGGGTAGCAGCAGTGGAGGTGGGCGGTGGAAGTAGTAGGTGGTGGTGGTAGTTGTGGCGATGGATGGCGGTCGGTGGTGGTGGCGGTAGAGGTGGTGGCGGTAGATGGCGATGGTGGTTGTGGTGGGTGGGTAGCGGCGGTGGAGGTGGGTGGTGGTGGCAGTGGTAGCGGTGGGTTGCGGCGGTGGACGTGGGGGGTGGTAGCGTTGGGTGGTGGTGGGTGGAGGTGGCAGTGGAGGTGGTAGGTGGCGGTGATGGTGATGGAGGACTAACGGTGCAAATATTCTCTCTCTCTTCTTTAAGGATACTTGAATATATTGCACCGTTAGTCCATATTAACTGATTTTACTAACAGAGGGATGTATTTGTGCCAACTTTACTAACGGATGGATGGTTTTGTGAGAAAAAAATATTTAGGGATGTAAAGCAAGACACGGGACAAACCATAGGGATGTATTTTGGACTTTACTCAATTAATTATGTAGATAAGGGAAATTAAATTTGACATTCTTTCCCGTTACTCTATAAAATACTACTTAACCCATGAGTCTCAATCGTCCCAAAACTGTATTTACACAAGATATGACTCGACTTAGCAACCATGTAATCAACTAGATAATTGAATTAAGGGTTTAAACATATCACAATAATGCACTAAAGATGAGTGCATACAAGGAAGGCTACGGCGATTTGGGTGTAACATTTGGGGTGGATTGTAAACAATGCTCTTCAATGATATTTCGAAAACCAGAACATCATGAGAGCCGCGAAAAGATAGGCTCTGAGGGATTAACTAGGGGTATCGTGTACTAGTAATGAGTACATCGCAAGGGTGTGGGGTAATTACTCAAACCGATCTGGCCAATGTCATTTTTTAAACAGGTGTCAAATAAGGGTTATTCTAATGCATCTTATCATTTAGTAAATCCTAACTACACGAGTGTAGTCTCACTAGCGATCTCGAAATGCATCACAAACAAGTTATAGAATTTATATACTGACGGTACACTCATAAGCATTAAAAGTGAATGCTTTTATCCTATATATCTAAAGGCGAACCTCACATTTTTTGGGTGGAATTAGAGTGGTAAGGGTTTTTGTGCTAGTAATATAACTTCTATCCATGAGACACTTTATTAAGACTAAAGTTTTGCTCATAAGTGTCATAAAAAATTTAAAATTTGTTGTTAAAATTACCTTAACAAGTATTTCTTTTAGTTTGTTACACTATTACTAAGGACAAGACAAATATTATGCGAGCAAATAGTTTCTAAGGTATCCCTTTATCTCTCTCTGCAATTAAACTGAACATTGTCCTCAATGTTACCCGAAAGTATCAAAGTTATGATAATATGAAGTAAATAAGAGAGAAATAAACTAGTACTTCCCTGATTAGCTCGGTATAATCGGTGTAGAATCAAGGTTAAATCCTCCTCCAAGAAGAATAAGTCAATCATAAGTGGTGCTTCCATTGTGTACTCACATCTTTTTGTTCAATATAACCTGTAAATTCTGAGAAAACGAACATGAAACCTCGCGTAAAATATCACAAGTGATATTACATATGATATGTGATTTACCATTAATATCACATATGATATTATTAGATTATTTAAATTAGTGTTTAATCATTGATTTTTTCATGCGAATTTCAGTAATAAAAAAAAACGAAAAAAAAAAAATATATAAAAAACGTAAAAAAACCATAAAAAAATAATTTTTTTATGTCGAAAGTATACATCAAAGTGTCCGTCTATAGAAAGATAATTAAATGCTCGTCGCGATGGTGTATTTATTTTCGCTTAACAATTAATGGTTTAAAAAATATTTAAATTATAAATCATAAGTGGAATACTTTAAGGGTTATTATACAAAGAAGTCACTAAGGTTTGCGCGAAATTTGTCCTAAGTCACTAAAGTTTAAAATTTGTCATTCAGGTTACTAAACTATAAAAGCAGCAGTATATAATTTCAGATATTTTCGTATATTTTTTGATATGTTAAGTAACATAAATGTCATGTCTTTACAATTCATCATAGAAGCAATTTTAATAAGTTGTTAACACGGATGACATTTCATGGTTAGTAACACAGATGCCAACTTTGAAACTTTAGAAACACAGGAAATTTGTATGGCTTTAGTGACTTCTTTGTATAATAACCCATAATTTAATCTTAACTATTGATTTTTTTTAGATAATGGTATGGATGAGTACTAGTATGTAAAAAAAGTTTAGTATATAAAATAATATACTCAATTTAAAAATTGATATATCTAATTAGTTAATAGAAAAATCTCTATTTTTCTTTTTTTTATATTCTTTTATTATATTATATTTGAGATTAAATGTTGTTCTTTTTTGGCTATGTTAGGCAAAATGTTGATGCTTGATTAGTATTGAGTAGCGATAGCGATACAGATGCAGATAAAAATTTGTAGTTGTTTGTTTAAAAATGTGTTTGGTAACGTAAACATGCATAATTATAAATTGTAAAATTACGAAAAAGGTCATGTACATATTAAAATAAAATAAATGATTAAACAAATGAGGGTATATATGTAATTTCATAAACTAGCGCTTGGAAGCAGCCGGGAATCTTTATCAAAACATTTAGATTGGGCGGTAGACAATATTTTAACGCTTTGTTGATGTATTCCAAACAACTTTCATATATAACTACCATTATCATTTCTAGCACTTCCAAATGCTTGTTGCCAAACATACCCTTTTGTACCCGTACTATAATTTTATAAACAACCACCAACACTTTATTTTGAAATTAGGTTGCGGTGGGAAGGGTACATCATGCGTACGCACGATATGTTATCAATATGTTTTATATGTGAAAATAAGCATAGACTATTCGCAATTGGTGGATCACCACATGGTTTTTATAATTAAAAAGTAATTAAAATGTCTACAAAATATTTGTACATGACTTAGGTGTTATACTAGTCATTTTCTTTAATTTGCATAATAATAATCAAATGCCAAATTACTTTGTAAAGTTGTTTTCATATCGACAACCACGAATATAAAAATACGACATTGTGAAGTTGAAAGTTAGTACTACCAATTTAAATCAAAGCATCTTAATGACAAATTCATATACTTCCACTTCATAATTTAAACTCGTCGGTTATATATTTGGGGTGACAAGAGATATAATTACAAACCAAAAACGGGTACACCGGATACACTAGTTAAGTTGTGTATAATTTAATCATAGACTCGCCGTCTCTGGATAATGTGAACATCAGATAATATAAACATTATGAGTTGATTACATGTATGACCAACTCAATGAATCGTAACTATACACATAAAAGTACAAAATACTCATTTATGCATATTATTTTAGAACCCACGTTCCATGCTGTTCAATGACTCAATCCACATGAATCATGTTCATAAAAGAATAAAAAAATCAACGTGAATCTCCCATTAACCATATTCATTTGTTTATTCTCTGTTAAGATTTTCATTATATAATTCGAGAGTAAATTGCAAAAATCGTCCTTGTGGTTTGGCCAAATTGCACGTTCGTGCTGTGGTTTTTAGTCAAAGATCGTCCCGTTAAGCATTTGATGCGTGCTTTTGTGGTCTCCATCATTGCAAAACCGTCCTTGTGGTTTTTGCCAAATTTCATTGAAGGGAGAAAGTGCGGCGTAACAATCTTAATCCGACGATCTTTCATTTAATGAAACACGTGAAAGAACAACGTTTGTTAACATGGCAATTTATTTTACTTTATTTTTGGACCGATCGAGCACATAAAATTATAAAATATGCATTTCATGAAGATTTGTAAATCAAAAATTTGAGATATGATCCCTCGGTCCGCCTTTGTTAACGACATGACTATGCTCATAAGTCATAACTCATAGAAATGAAATGATAATAACAATCGCATATACATCATGAAATGAATTAATCTCTAAGAGATTGGCTTCAGTTGTTTTTTTTTATGATAACTAAAAAAGAAATAAATTTATGTGTTTATTTTATTTCAATACAACCAAAGTTTTTGTCACATAAAAACTCTGGGATCAATAGAGAAGTTTTTTATTCCTTTTCTTTTTTTAATCTAGTATATCGCACAAAGGGACTAGATCCAGTCAGATCTAAAGCAAGATCCAACCCATTTTAAAGAGTTAATTGCATTTTTGGTCCCTGTGGTATGGCCAAATTGCAGATTTGGTCCCTAAAACTTTAAAAAGTCTTGTGGGAAGTCTTCATTTTAAGTTTTAAGTTTAAATGTTTAGTCCCGATCAACATAAAATGTCTAAAATGCCCTTTTCCCTTCTTCTTTCTATATTCTTTTCAGTCCATCGGCACTCCTTACATCGTCCCTTTGTCTTCATTTTATTATTTTTCCATTTATTTATTTATTTATTTTATCCTTCCATTACATTCCATTCCATTCCATTCCATTCCTCATTTCATTCCCATTCCATTCCATTCGTTCCATTTTTATTCTTTTCCACCATTACTCCATTTCATCCGTTCCTTCATTTCATTCCTCCATTACTTTTATTCCTCCATTCATTCCATTCCACCACTATTTTATCCGTTTTCCTCCATTTTTATACGTTCCATTTTATCCTTTTCGTTCCGTTCGTCCGTTCCTATTTCATTCCGTTCCATTCCAGCTTCCTCATTTTTATTCCATTTATTTCATTCATTCCGTCCATTTTATCCTTTCGTTCCTTTTGTCCATTTTATTTTCATCCTTTACATTTCATCCGTCCATCCATTCCATTTCGATCCGTTCCATTTTCGATCAATTTCATTTCATTTTATGTCAGGACGCTTTTCGATTTTCGGTCGTTTTTATCATTTGTTACCTGCGATCCATTTTGCGATTTCGTCCATTTTCGTCGTTTCCTCATTTTTATACGTTTCGTCAGATTTTAATGTTTCGTCTGTTTTTCACATTTCGTCCGTTTAGTTTTAAATGTCAGCTTTTTCATACCCGTTTTCGTCCAGTTTTATTTCAGTTTCTGATTTTATATTTTACGTCCAGTTTGCTAACACTTTAGTCCGGTTTGTATACATATTCGATCGAGTAAAAGGATCATGAAACGGCTATCGCTTTAATCAAAACAGGCAGCGGATGAAAACGTAAAAGGTCAGCGATGCGCATCAAAACAGCCGTGCGTGAAAACAAAATGGACGAAAATAAAGACAACCGTAATCTGAAAACGTTGTCGACGGTAAAAATTCCTTCCATACTATTCCTCTGTAAAACTTCCTTTCTTCGCGTTCTTTCTATTTTAAGGATAAACTAGCTATAAAATATAATAAATATATAATGGTTAAATAAATAAATAAAATGAAAAACTAAATTATAATGAAAAACTTATGGCGACATGAAAAAAACGTTATCGCTGAAATAAAAAAATGAATGAAAGAAGAAACAGTCGTTAACGGCGTTATATGTTGTTAGAAAATAAATCTATTTGTGAAAATGTGACAGCATATTGATTCTGATGGATTTTATTTATGAGGCATGAAATAGCGTAATTTGGCTTCGTTTATGTAAGAGTCATGTGTTTGGTGTCCTATATAACCCACAGACTTCACTAGGAGGGTGATGTAGTCAATGTATCTTCCATTTATCTTATCATTAATAAAACACAAGTTATCCCTTCTCTCTCTTTCTCTCCTCTGTGGATGTCATTTACTATCATCATCCCCGACCTCCCGAATCACATAATCAACAATTATAAACGATCCAACAATTGTGGTTAAATCTTGAAAAAAAAATCATTTTTTAACTGTTACAAAAAGCGTTAACTGTTTTTACCATATTATTTTGACAGTTTTTTAAATGGTTTTTTATGGTATGATAGATCTCGTATGTGGTTTTATCTTGTGGTTCAACTTATTAGATCCGTGGTTATAGTGCTAAAATCCCATTTTGTTGGTCGTTTTGGGTCTTTCTGGGTTCTGTTTGAAGATTTGCGAGTTTAAAAAAAAATAAATAAATAAAATGTATGCACTTGAAGTTTGGCGAGTTTGCCAGAATAAACTTTCAAGATTGCAAGTTAGCAATTTTCTGATGAAGACTTGCCAGTTAGCAATTTTTTTGATGAAGACTTGCGAGTTTGCAATTTTTTTTTTATGAAGACTTGCGAGTTTGCAATTTTTTTTATGAAGACTTGCGAGTTTGCAACTTTTTTATGAAGATTTGCGAGTTTGCAATTTTTTTATGAAGATTTGCGAGTTAGACTCAGAACCTCATATCAGATCTTCATTGGTCACACAATAACCTCAGATCCACGTTCTCCTCAATACACCAGATTCAACAAACAACTTTAACAAATCCACTATCATAAAAAAACCAAACAAATACATCAACAATTGTGTAAAAAAAAAAAAAAAAAAATGAAACAAGATTTCAGTATTATCTTTCGAATGTTACAACAACTTCAAGACCTTAAAGATCATTAACAGGAAAGATTAAACCCATCACAGATCTTAAACCTAAAATCGAACAAGAAAAACAATTAAAGATCTCAGATTAGTTCGGTTTTTTTTTTTTTTTTTTTTTGTATAAATCCTTAAAGATTTACTTAGATTGAACATAATCCATCATCGACCATTGTGAAGCTCAACTTCTTCTCAATATCCGAATATAAAGAAATTTCTATAACAGCTATGTTATATTCTTTTCTTGTTTCGGGTTGACAAAAACATAAAAGGAAAAACAACATCCTACCTTTGAGTCGTGCGTCCTTCGTGGGTAACATGATTCGAACATTTATCTGTTATGAGGTGAGAAATTAGGAGATTTGTAAAGAAAGAAAGGTGTTGTGGTTTGATATTGAGATGCAAGATGCATAATTTCTTTTGATGAAAAGCAGTTGTGTAATTGTGTTCATGTGTTTGAGCTGCAAAAGGAGAGAAAAGTGGTGTGGGGCGGATGAAGATGGATTAGGGTTAGACATATGAGAAATATTAGGGTTAATACTCTTTTATATCCGTGTCATACTGGATCTTTAATTGGGTTGTGATTACTTGGGCTGAGAATTAGGTGTATTGTACTTGGACTATATATCCGGATAGGAGAACATGGGCTTTTATATCCCAAAATTTTGTCTAAAATTGATATATGAGCTAAAATTTGATAAAGATAAAATTTTGGTATAAGTATTGGACTATGGTTGGATTTCGACTTAATATTCACAGGGTCTACATTTTTGACAATATCGGAAATAAACCATTATCAAGATTCGTTTCAAAACGTTAAAAGGCTAGATTTTGGGTATTAAACCGCAAGAGATGACTACGGAGTTTATTCATTATTATTTATTTGAGGATGAAGTGGAATTTCACGGGTGCGTGTACTTAGTATCTTGAAGATAATCGGGGTTGGTTGGATGCATGATTCTTCGAGATCCTTGTTCGAGCTTTTAACTGTTACAAATGACAAAGACTTGATTTGTCTAGTTATACCTGATGTAAGGAGTTACGTTGTTGTGCTTCACAGCGTAGCTATCACTTTAAAAGAGTTACGTTGTAGTGCTCAAGTGTCACAACAAGTTGTGGATAATTCGAGAGAAGTTCATATACAATTAAGGATGGATGGATGGGTATATGATTCTACCTTTATTGAAATTCTCATTGGTTCTCGTCGACATTAGATCAAGCTTAAGTCACAAGTTCGGGTTCTTTTACTTCAGTCTCAAGTTCGTCATATTGGGTTTTCTCCATCAGTAGTCACTACAAAGAGCCGTCTAAATGATAATGGGGTCGGTAAAGAGTTAGTTGAGAGGAGTATCAAAGAGTTGAGAAGTTTTATCAGCAGTTGATTCTCACGGGATATTTCATGCTTCACAGAGATTTATGGTACTTCACACTTATTCGATTACTTGGACATACGGGGTTACCTGGCCTCCGTTTCCATCGTAAACATAGTGTGTATGCTTCGATTCCAGCGAGACATCGTGGGGAAGAGTGGATGTGCTTTGTATTTTTTTCGACTTCTTTGCGAAACACTATGTTCCATAAGCATCGCAATCGGGGGAAGAAATGTGCACATCAAGGATGCACTTGAATGGTTCTCGTGATCGAGCTTTAAATGTTATGACTGCCGGAGATATGTCCGTAGAGATGATCAGTGGTATTGTTTTGTGACTTTGGTGTTATCGTTTCAACTTTCCCGGGTTGTTTTGTGTGAAGTAACCTACTTGAGTGAGAAAATATTGCTGATTTCTTGCATGTTACCCCCGAACGGATTTTCCGCATTGAGCACAATTGTGATTAAGTAACTAGTCAGATTTGATTGGTGTGGTTTACAGTGTTATCTACAAATTCAGCTAGCATTACTTAAAACTTCAAAAGTTAGAAGACATGTTAACTACATCAAAGTTTTGAATCTGCGAAGACGGTTGTCGGTTGGGGGAAGGGTGATTAGACCGCCAAAAGCCCGAAGTGTATGGAGAAGCTGCTAAAGACATGCAGTATGAATTGGGGGGAAGTTAATCCAACTCATACAAATTACATCATTTTCCTACAAGTGAAGAAAATGTTCTCAAGCCGAGGTACAAGATGAAGACAAAGGCGTCCAACTGCATCATCCTCGATTCAAGAGCATATGAAGACCTTTATTTATTTGTATTTGTACTTGTAGGAAATGTTGTAAGTAATCCCATATGTTGCCACATTGGGGGAAGACTGTTAGGAATCATCCTAACACGAAAATGTGACAACATATTCGGTATTACAATAGTTTTATTGTAAGGCACAAACACATGGATTGAAACTGTCATTTATGTAAAGTCATGTGTTTGGTGTCCTATATAAGCCCTCCTAGACTTCACTAGGAGGGTGATGTTTAGTGTGTAATCTTCCATTTATCTTATCATTAATAAAACACAAGTTATCCCTTCTCTCTCTACTTTCTCTCTCTAACCATGGATGTCATTTACTATCATCATCCCCGACCTCCCGAATCACATAATCAACAATTATAAACGATCCAACATATGTTGATCAGGGACTAAACATGCAACGAAAACTTGAAAATAGGGACCTCTGGTGCACTTTTAAAGTTTTAGGGACCAAATATGCAATTTGGCCATACCACAGGGACCAAAAATGCAATTAACTCCATTTTAATTTTAGCTACAATACACAAATGACAAATATTAAACTGTTCTTGTGTTCTGCTAAAAGTCTAAAGGGCTTGTAGCCTGGGCGTACCATGAAATGCTGATCAAAGTGGTTGCAAGTTCAAGTCATGTGAGAAATAAATGTCATGTATTTTTATTCGTATAGTTCGGGTGTGTAATATTACTTTGGCTTTCTAAAAAAAGGTTCGTCTTGCCTAAAAACACAAAAGAACGACAAACGTTTTGAAGGCCATCTACAACCATGTACTTTAAATTTGAACGATATAAAAGCGTTTTTCAATAACATTCACCATCCAAAAGTTATTCATCTCCCACTATGGCACTATGTGTGGGAAACGGTGCACACTTTTATTTATGAAATCAGATTATAATTACAATAAATAAATTAACAGAAATAAACGACAGTAAATAAAATAACAGATAGAATGGGGTAGAAGCAGAAGACAAACTCTATAACGATATATATAAAAGAAAACAGTAAAAGGTCATGGAACGAGGCTCGTGTATAACACGATTCTCTTAAAACAGATTCGCCGTTTGTTTCCCAGGGTACAAAGTTCAAAGCTGTTGTACAGCCGGACTAGACTTACTTGCCTGAAAGATCACAGAAGCGTGTTTCTGATAGAAGAGATTGCTGAAATTCGTCTTCAGTGGAGTTGCGTTTTTTCTGTGTGTCAAAACCGAATGAGAGGTGTTTAATTTATAGGCTAAATCTATCTTGGTCACCAAGAAAAGATATCTGCCAAAATATACCGAGATCACAAAATCTGTTAAATATTAAACACGATTTCAATATCTTCCATTTATTTAAACCGATTCTGTCTAACTTGTTTACAAAGTTCAAATCAGTTCCAAAAATAAATGGACACAAAATCTACAACAAAAAGATACGCAGGTATGCGAGGTTTCGGAGCTGCATTCGTGTCCTCAGGTCGCGCGGGCTCGCATGAGTTCTGCACCCCCCCTGCGCGCGTGTAGGTGTTGGAGTAAAACCAACAAATTATTTTGAAGGTCCATATCATGATTTTTATATAAAAACACTCCCACTTCCTTTTCTAGGCGATGTGGGATGTGTTTATTTTCCAAATTTTGTGTTTCACGTGCCCCACTTTGAGACACGATATCTCATTCATATTAACTCCATTTTGGACATACTTTAGCTCGTTCTTGAAGCTCTCGTCGAGGAGAGCAAAAGCTACCAAGAAATATAAATATGTATAACATATACATATATTAAATAGTGTCCAAAATTTGCAAAAACTCATTTTGCAAAATGAATTTTCCAACAATCCCCCAAATGAATGGAGATCGGTCGAAACACGAAAAGTTTCGGTGAAATTTCTGCGGTTAAGTCTTGCATAGGATAGGTAGGTGTAATCCTTTGAACCTTCCCTTGTGAGATGCACTTAGTCTCCTAGATCTGAGTAGACGCGATGTCCTTGAACTCACCTCGCTTACGTAGAGCGACATTACACTTCACACAAGACTCTTCCCGACATTGTCAAGTCCTTATAGTCGTGTTCGTTATGGTCATGAACACTATCCGGTTCTCAGAAGAGCTTTTAGGAATTCGTCCCCACAATTCCTTCGCTTACCCACTTCTCTCTCACATAGGTGATTTCATCTTGAATCATTAAAATCATATGTTTTGTGATTTCATCTCGAATCATTATGCTTTGTGATTTCATCCTGAATCATTAAAGCCATATGTTTAACCTCTCAACAAGTCACATTTGTTATATGAATGGACTAGGAAGTTACAATATTTAGTAACTCCCCCACATTAACGTGACTCCTCCCACATTTCTATGATTAGGTTGTCCTATTGAACCCAGATCTTGGGATATCCAGTCAATGCGGGTTAGGTTTTCCTTCATAGAAACTCATTCCTTCAAGGGCTTTAGTCTCATTCCTTTAGACGACTTACTAACTAACTCTCTGCTTAAGCCTTTTGTAAGCCGATTCGCGATGTTATCCTTTGACTTCACATAGTCAATTAACATAACTCCTGTTGAGAGTAGTTTTTGTATCGAATTATGTCGACGACGGATATGTCTGGACTTTCCATTATACATTATGCTATGAGCTCGCCATTGATTGCCGATTGACTATCACAATGTATACTAATGGCCGTTATCGGTTTAGGCCACCTTGGTATGTCCTCTACGAATTGACGTAGCCATTCCGCCTCTTGTCCCCATTTATCTAACACGATAAATTCTGATTCCATCGTGGACTTAGCTATAACAGTTTGCTTGGAAGACTTCCAAGATATAGCCGCTCCTCCTAGTGTAAACACATATCCACTAGTCGATCTAGAATCCTTTATGTCAGATATCCAATTTGCATCACTGTATCTGTTGATCCCAGTTGAGCAAACGATCTAATATAGAAACTGACTTGAATAAAGACTTATTAAGTATCACGCGGAATTTAATACTTAATCTTAAGAAGAACAATAAACATTCAACACCTCAATATTATTATTAATACGAATACTCTAACTAGTATTAGGGTTTTACAACCTTGAAGTGTATCGACCTTAGATATAAAACATACGTATATCTAATCTAACCTAGGATCTCCTTTTATAGGCTAAGGAGTCCTTTACATAATACAATACGTAACCTACAAGATAAATATCTTTTCCATATTTATCTAATACGAAATACTAAACCGACTATACAAGACTAGCAGTGGTTACATTACATTATCCGTGGTTACACACTACTACTAGCCGCGGTTTGTCTTCAGCAGTGGTTCCATTCTTCTGTCCGTGGTTTCATCAAGACTGTCCGTGGTTCCAACACTTAAAATAATTCTTGATTCAAGGAACCAAAAACCCAACAGTATCCTTCGATAACAGCTGGATATCGATCATAATGCATCCCATAATCACGACTGTATCTCAAATAATGAAGTACCCTAGTCATAGCTGCCCAATGTGCATAGCTTGGGTTACTAGTATACCTACTTAGCCTGCTAACAACATATGCAAAGTCATGTACAATTTTGTCATTAAGTACATTAACATGCCAATAATTCTTGAATACTCTAATTGGGCAACACATATGCCTCTATTTTTAGATAGATGCTTACTAGTGTCAATTGGAGTTCTAGCTAGGCCGGAATCCCCCGCATTGTGAGTATTAAGAATTTTGTCCACATAATGTGCTTGACTTAACCCAAGTCCATTTTGAGTTCGTATGATCTTTATTCCAAGGATCACATCAGCCAAACCCATATCCTTCATGTCAAACTTTTATTTCAACATGTCTTTAGTAGATTTGATCATCTTATCATTACTGCCAACGATAAGCATATCATCAACATATAAACACAAGATTACATATCCACTATTTGTGTCTTTGACATAAACAAACTTGTTGCATTCATTAATTTTGAATCCACTCTCTAGCATGGCGTGGTCAAATTTTTGATGCCATTATTTAGGAGCTTGCTTTAAACCATATAATGACTTAACAAGCCTACAAATTTTGTTCTCTTGTCCAGGAGCCATGAAACCCCTCAGGTTGGTTCATGTAGATTTCTTCTTCTAAATCTCCATTTAGAAATGCCGTTTTCACATCCATTTGGTGAACTTCCAAATTTCTTAAAGCGGCAATAGCAAGTATCATCCTAATCGAGGTTATTCGCGTAACAGGAGAATATGTATCAAAGTAATCAAGACCTTCTCGTTGTCTAAATCCTTTGATTACTAATCTTGCCTTGTACTTGTCAATGGTGCCATCGGCTTTCATCTTCTTCTTGAAGATCCATTTATAACCTAGTGGTTTACAACCAGGAGGTAAATCCACGAGTTCCCAAGTATGATTTTGTAAAATAGAATCTATTTCACTTTTAATGACTTTTTTCCATTGAGGCATGCCTTCGAGGAGTAACTTCCGGTTGAAGTAGGTTCGTTTTCAACCATAAAAGAAACAAAATCGGTCCAAACAATTTCTCGTTCTTGCCCTTTTGCTTCTTCGAGGTTCAACCTCTTCTTCCTCAGTCTGATCTTGTCTCTCATCTTGGAGATCATTATCAGCTCGTTGTCTCTTATCTTGGACAACTTCGACATCTATTCTAGATGAACTTCCACTTTCCTTTGTTAAACAAGGAAATATATTTTCAAAGAATGAAGCATTCATTGATTCCACTAATGTACCCTTTTGTATATCCCGATTTTTCGAATCATGTACAATGAAATGATAAGCACTTCTATTCTTAGCATATCCGATGAATATACAATCCATAGATTTAGGTCCAATCTTTTGGGCCTTGGGAGTCGGTATAGCTACCTTTGCTAGACACCCTCACACTCGTAAGTACTTATATGATGGTTTTCTTCCCATCCATAATTCATAAGGGGTCTCTTCTTTTTCCTTACGAGGTATCTTATTTAAAAGATAAGTAGCCGTTAGAATGGCTTCCCCACATGTCCCGGTTAGACCGAACTTATCAACATGGCATTAACCATTTCTTTCAAGGTACGGTTCTTCCTTTCAGCAATACCGTTCTGGTGAGGTGAATAGGGAGGAGTGAACTCGTGTCTGATTTCATGTTTTGCACATAGATCAACGAATGGAGACACATATTCACCTGTTCTATCACTTCGTACCATCTTGATTTTCTTACTAAGTTGATTCTCAACTTCGTGTTTGTATAGAACAAACTTGTCTATAGGTTCATATTTACTTTTCAATAAGTAAACATAGCAATACTTTGTACAATCATCAATAAACGTGATAAAGTACTTATTGCCACCTTTTGTGGGTAGTGATTTCAAATCACATGTGTCAGTGTGTATCATATCAAGTGGTTCGGTTTTTCGTTCAACCGATTTGAAAGATGATCTTGTAAGTTTGGCTTCAACACAAGTTTCACATTTATATTTTGAGTCAATATGGAAATTTGGTATGCAATTAAATTTAATCGAATGACGCATTGAATTAAAATTTACATGTCCAAGACGGCCATGCCACATATTAGAAGACTCAATCAAGTAAGCAGAAGAATTCATTTTATTAATATCATTCTTAACAACCATTACATTGAGCTTAAACATACCATTCAGGGCATATCCCCTACCAACATACATTTGATTCTTAGACAAAACAAACTTATCAGACTAAAAAATAAGACGAAAACCAAACTTGTTCAACAACCAACCAGAAACAAGATTCTTGCGAATCTCTGGAACATACAAGACATTAGTCAACTTGAGCTCTTTCTCGGATGTCATCTTCAATATTACATCTCCTTCGCCCTTGATATCGCTATTGCGAGTTGCCCATGTATGCGGCTTCTCTCCACTATCAACCGCTCGAAAGAGTGAAACATACTCTTATCAACGACATATGACGGGTAGCCCGGTATCCACCCACCATTCCCTATTGTTGGAACCTACCAGTTAACCAGGAGATTATGGAAATGACATCGACACCATAGCAATCATGTCCACATCTTCATTCACCATGTTAGCTTAGCGGCGGAGTCACCTGCCGGCATCTTACATTTAACAAAGACGATGACCGGCTGGTCACAATTGAAGCACACCCTTGGAACTTCGTTTCACAATTGCCGCTTTAGGAGCAAGGTACTCGACTTCCCTTTGCCCTTCTTGTCATTTTTCCTTTTCCTTTGCCTTTAGCTTTGACATTGGACTTTGAAGATGACGAAGCATGCTCAACCATATTTGCCTTGGCGTCAGTACGTATAAGTGTTTTTCTGAGCTAGCTTGTTGTCCTCTTCAATACGAAGACGAACAACCAAGTCTTCAACACTCATCTCTTTTCGCTTATGCTTCAGGTAGTTCTTGAATTCTACCCAGCTTGGAGGTAACTTTTCAATAATAACAAAGAACTTGAAAAGTTTTACTCAAGGTCATTCCCTTAGCATGAATGTCGTGTAGCAAAACCTGCAGATCTTGAACCTGACTTATCACATTCTTTGAATCAACCATTTGTAATCCAAAAAACGAGCTACCACGAACTTATTTGTACCAAGATCCTCGCTTTGTACTTTGCGTTCCAATGACTCCCATAATTCTTTGGCGCTCTTGGTCTTGCAAGACACGTTGTACAAAGAATCCACCAAACCATTCAGAACATAGTTGTGACACAAAATCTGAATGTTTCCATGCTTCCAAGGCTTGAACAACCTGTTGATTAGAGGATTGACTTTCTTCAGGAGGTTCCACGTTAGGTGGGTTCTCTTTAAGAACCGCAGAAGGTTCAAAGTAGTAAGATAGAAGAACATCTTCTGTTGCCACCTCTTAAAATTCTGCCCATTGAATTTCTCTGGTTTCTCAGCATGTTTAGCAACCGTGTTAGTAACTGGCGCACCAGTTACGTTCACAGGAGGGGTAGTGGTGTTTGTCATCCTGAAAAACAAACACAGACAGTTAAACAAACTGTTGAAAATCGGTATCTACTTGTACCAGATCTGATTCAACAAAACTCTATCTTGGTTTCAATGGATCGAGTAAATCAGTTTACTAGAAACTCAATCTTGGTTTCGATATAAACTGATAAGAACAACTACTTAAAAAAAGGTTATAGATCTGCAACCAAATCTGTATTTTTAAATCTGTTTAATTGAAATTGATTTCCAAAGAAACTCAACAAGGTTTCGACATAAAACAATTTATAAATCTGTTAATAATTAATCCGATTTTAACAAAGTGTTTTAAATTCGGTTAAACCGAATCTGTTTTAAGACTGTGGGAAACGGTGCACACTTTTATTTATGAAATCAGATTATAATTACAATAAATAAATTCACAGAAATAAACGACAGTAAATAAAATAACAGACAGAATAAGGTAGAAGCAGAAGACAGACTCTATAACGATATATATAAAAGAAAGCAGTAAAAGGTCATGGAACGAGGCTCGTGTATAACACGATTCCCTTAAAACAGATTCACCTCGTTTCCTGGTACAACGTTCAAAGCTGTTGTACAGCCGGACTAGACTTACTTGCTTGAAAGATCACAGAAGCTTGCGTGTTTCTGATCGAAGAGTTTGCTGGAATTCGTCTGCAGTGGAGTTGCGTTTTTTCTGTGTGTCAAAACCGAATGAGAGGTGTTTAATTTATAGGCTAAACCTATCTTGGTCCCCAAGAAAAGATATCTGCCAAAATATACACAGATACGCAAATCTGTTAAATATTAAACACGACTTCAATATCTTCCATTTATTTAAACTGATTCTGTCTAACTTGTTTACAAAGTTCAAATAATTTCCAAAAATAAATGGACACAAAATCTGCAGGTATGTGAGGTTTCGGAGCTGCATTCGTGTCCGCAGGTCGCGCATGAGTTCAGAAGCTTCGAACCCAAATTTGACTTTGAGACACGATATCTCATTCATATTAACTCCATTTTGGACATACTTTAGCTCGTTGCGAAGCTCTCGTCAAGGAGAACGCAAAGCTACCAAGAAATATAAATATATATAACATATACATATATTAAATAGTGTCCAAAATTTGCAAAATTGCAAAAACTCATTTTGCAAAATGAATTTTCCAACACTACGTATTCAATATATGGAGTATCTAGTGCATTATACAAAAAAAAAACTAATTGATTAATATTATAAAACATTTGGAGGATGAATAGTGATCCTTTAAATATGAAGGATATTGATTAATCCTTCAAAAATCTCTAAATATGAAGAATGGCCGGAGATGGTTTTTGTGTCTTCATTCTTCACATATGGAGAAAAAAGGTGTTTGGAGGAAAAGGTTCTAAAAGCTCTAGGTGCAATGCGGGTTATCTGTAAGTTATCCGCATTATCACATCAATTTTTATCCTTTAACACAAAACCTGAAAAACACCATCCCTAGCTATTACATGTTTATATGCACACGTGAGTCCCCCCCTTTTTTTTAAACAAACACATTTCATTAAACTAAAATGCAAACACTATTAAAAGTACGAGTTGCAATGAAAATAAAATACGATACGACAAATATGTAAAAACTAAAAAAAAGAATCTAAATTAGGAACGATATTTTGCTCACCATTGGAGCAGTGCTCCAATGATATCACTCCTCCACCGCAAATGTTTGGTTGACCGATCAAGGAAGGTTTTGAAGAAATAGGTCATCGGTTCAATCTCAACTCCTGGTTAAAAGGTCACTAGAACAAGTGCTCATTGCATGGGGAAGGCCAACTGACACCTAAAAGGGTGTACGAGGTCACGGTTTTAAATTTATATGATTTAAACCTTTTCGAGGAATGATATTTTGCTCGGATCTCCTCTTTCATTTGGCTGATCAAAGCAGCATCTTCCCCCGACATCCTTGCGGTGATAGTAGCAAGAAACCAATTCCTCGATTTTTTTGGTCGCGATGAGGTCACCTTTCTTTGCACGATCTTGTCGCATTTCCTCCTGGACCATTTCCATAAAAGCTTCTCTACTTGACGAGGATTCCGCCTTTGGGGTTGAGTCTGATTTTTCGCTTTTCGTTCTTCTTGGCTCTTTGTACGATAAAAGTGGATATTTATTTAAAAATATTTTTTAATATGTTTGGCTGTTAGAACTAGCCGTTGTATTCAAATTAAAACAAAAGATAAAATATACAAAAAGAAGCGTTATGACTATGCTGTGCCGCTGTGGTACCTATAACGCGCGGATAACACACGATCCGGTGCATTTTGGCGCCGTTATAAGTACCAAACTCAGCCAATAACTAGCTTATAAACCTCTGCCCGTGCTCTCTAAATTATAATTCATATCTAGCACATTTGCCATAAAAA
Source organism: Chrysanthemum makinoi (assembly GCA_910596185.1). NCBI lineage: Eukaryota > Viridiplantae > Streptophyta > Magnoliopsida > Asterales > Asteraceae > Chrysanthemum > Chrysanthemum makinoi. The sequence continues at coordinate 66,031,600 of OU343217.1, read as the reverse complement.
TTTATACAATAATTATTCAAAGACACATAAAAAAAACTATAAGAAGAAGTATTAAACATAATGTACTCAAAAGTGTTAGACAATGATAAACCCGTGGGTTATTATCTTTCATTAATCATGTATTTATAGTGCTAATACATAAAACCCTAGAAGCCATAAACCCGTACATCGGGCTTGGGCCTATTTATTATTCATTTAATACCCTCCCGCAATCTGAGTGGCGAAATCGCGAAAGCTCGGATTGGAATACAAACGAGAAACATAAATTATTAAAGAATAAAACCCTAGAAGCCATAAACCCGTACATCGGGCTTGGGCCTATTTATTATTCATTTAATAAAAAGTTGGTAGTTTCAAATGGTGAGGTTTTCTTGAACAGGCATAAAACTACCCACAATGCTGCCACCCATATCTGGAAAATTTGGGCAGCCTGGGAGGGGGTTCACACGACCCTTGTAATCGACCTCCACCGGATACTTAAGAAGATGGGACGTCATTTCACTTGGTCCATCAGCTGCATATTGGTTCCAGTTATGTTTTGCCAACAACCTTACCCTTCGCACACAATCGAGAGACTCTGGTTGCTCAAAACTGCTCTCTAGTTTACCAATGTGTTCTGCCCATAGTGACATCCTGTATCCGAATACCTGTAAAAATTATATTACTGACATAAATATATGAAAAAAGGAAAAATCGCCAAACTAACCATCTAGAGATGAACCCGCATCATTCTGACTAGCTTTTCTAATATATACCATACTTCTTGGTGTTCCAAGAGAGATTATTCAATGTCGAAAAAGTTAATTTTGTAGGAAAAAAGGTGTTAATTTGTGATGTAAGTTTCCGTTGTCATAATTTAATGACACACGTTACACGTCAAGGGTGTCAGTTTGATTTAGATTAATAAAAAGTGGCGAGAATGTTATAGGTCTACCCAATAACAAGAGGGATATTTGGCGATTTTCCCTTATAGTGCAGATACTTGTAACCTTTTGGCCAGAAATGATTTAAATATATATGGTATGATTTTTGGAAATCAATGAGTTACCTGTCCAGTTGGATTAGAACCCTTGCAAGCCCAAGTTTGATGAGGTTGATATGCACCCATAGCGATTTCAGTGTCTCTAGTGCCTTCTAGTGAACGTTGATTGATGTTTGCTGAACCCAACAACACAAACTCGTCATCAACTATCATTCCTTTTGAATTCACATAGATCATAAAACGTCCACTCTTTCTACCAAGTGCCTATTCATTGCAAAAGATCATAAGTTAGAATGTTAGATGATGACTGGGCATATCTTATCACGGGGTCCTATTAGTAAAATGACAATTAAAGGTAGAAAATTTGACCAGTTTACTTAACGGGCATAATGTAAAATTTAGCCAAAAAATTAAACGTGTCAAATGGGTCGAAAGTCGCCCATCTTGTACTTCCTTTTTATTTCATTAATAAGGTTTATTATCGAATATAATAACATTTTTTGATAATAGCTAAAACTCTAGTCAAGTATAAAGAGTGTAAATATATTCAAACATAAAAGGGGGAACCCGAAAACCCGTGTAAAAACCACCTGTTTTGACCCATTAATCATACGTCTATACTGCAGGACCAACTGACCTTTACTACTTCTGATGAAACTGTTAAGTGATTACAATAAATATAATCTAGCCATTGAGAGCTAAAAGGGTCGTACTTGTGGCATATTTGGGGGATTTGAGTCTTTTCCATTTATTCGTGGTACATTGTTTTCACGAGCTCCAAGACAGAAGAAGTTCAAGTAGTCTTGAGGCTCGAATTCATTTTCGAGTCCTACCTCTTCTAATGCATTGTAGATGACTTCATACATCATCTGCATAGTTTTATGCTGCAAAAAGATTTAATATGAGTAACGAGTCATTATATAAATCAAATATGAAAATGCAAAACTATTGTCTTGAGATGTATTGTTTAAATTGAATCTGCATTTTGCGGCTAATATCTAGCCTCAAACTATCATAAACAAAATTTCTTTAGCCAAGCATCCAAAACAGATTATAACCTGCCAATACAAAATTCGTTGAGTAGCACAATTCGTTGGATTACCCTCTGGCCACATTGGAATGATAATATATACAGCAAACCTCTCTTTGACTCGAATTTTATTTGCTACTTTTAGAGCAATTTCCATGGGTATTAAGTTGTTCGCTCCTGCAAAACACCAAATATTTTTATGAAATTTACATCCCAGATGACATTGTAAAAAGAAGAAGTTAGTTTTAACTTACCTAATCCTTTATGATCATTCCAGTTATAAGAAGAACCAAGAAAACACTCGTTTTCAATATAAATGAAATGTTGAGCCGATCGAATGGCTGTCACATATGCTATATGTATACTCATGTCAATCAGCACATTCTTCCCACATACCAGGTTCTGTCACATGGTAGCCAATGTTAATAAGTGTAATCACACACGCTATAATACTTGAAGAAAACTAGCGATCAAACGAAGTATTTATGTGGCTGACCAATTTGTTAACATTTATTTGTTGTTAAGATCTTATTTTGTCATTAGGAATTCAGAACATACAAATAAGAAGGTTAATATCATGGGCGACCAACATGAAAGCTGAGGTATGCATGTGGCATACCTGATACCTTGCAAAAGTTTTTGTAGCATGTGTTAACTTTTTTAAAAGAATGTTACTGCATTGCATCCCATAAGAGAAACTAGTTATGGGCTTATCGTAATATATACAAATTACAGACTGTCACTAGCCAGACGCCATTATAAGTAAGATCAGACAAATGCCCACATAGTGCCTTAATTGTTGCTTGTAATCATTTTCTAACATAGTTAAATCTTTGAAGTTGTGATCCAGTATTCCGGTCTGCGGTCTAAATAAAACACACTATCCACCAACCGACATTTTTTACTGTTTCTAATGTAGAGTCAGATATTTGAAGCCAAAAGTCGCCTTACCTTGCTTGCAGCTTCTTTTAAGTCTTTGGGAAAACCCTTAACAGAGTTGGAGTCAATTGAGCGGAACACCTGCATTTGAATGTATATTAAGAAATCACTTTGTATCCAACATGTTCTTGTAAAAACACTACTCCCATCCTTCGAATAAAGGTGTATGCGCTTCAAGGGGAAGTTTGGGATTTTCTTTTAATAAATTAAGCTTCTCTCAAACTCATAAGATCGACCATTTCAGCCTATTGTTCCATCCAAACACTTATAAATTGATTATCTATGAAATAAAAGGCAAAATTCATATAATCGACCATTTCAGCCTATTGTTCCGTCCATGTTGCTGTTACTTGTTACTGGAACCGTAAGATCATGATATTAAGTTAAACATGTCCCTAATATAATCTAAAGCTTTTCAAGGACTAATATACCTGAACATGCCAACCCTCCGGGTCCTTCTCACTAGTGTAACGAGCCTCAGTGATTCCTAGAATGTCAGGAATCCTATCTACTTTAAGTAATACATCATCAGAAAATTTGTTCATTTTTGAGATGCCACGAGGTTTAGAAGCCCTTAACCACCTCTCCTCAAAGTTCTGAAGTACATCATATGCTGCTGGGCCTTCGATTCGACAGTGCAAATCATGCCACGGTTCTCTTGGACAACCAACAGTAGACCCCTGGTCAAGTGACAAGTTAAAACTCGACAACATAAAAAGATAGAATTATGTAGCAGTTGTGTTGAATTACGAGTAACTAGGAACACATTTTATCCAAAATGATAGAATTATGAGTAAATAAATTATGCATCAGATAGCTAACAAAACTATATCATTTTACGAATTCCTTTTTTTTAACTAGGAACACATTTGGCCTGTTGCCTATTATGCTATTTTTACCCGTTGGTCATGTTAGATACAGCATACCCGAATCGACCCAATTATAAGTCAATGGGTTGAAGTTGTTACTTTTATCCTTGAGCTCTAATCTTTTAAAACAGTCATCTTAATTTAGTGCATAATGTGGCATCAGAAATGTAGGGCATATAGGATAAAGAACATGAGCAACAGAATAGTACTAGAATGTTTACCTTATAGTTCGGATTGTGATAATCGTCTTTGTGTAGCGTATGTAATGTGCTGAACAGAGAATGTTCTGGAGTATCATATCGTCCCTTGCATAGATCAAGACCTCCAACAAAAGCCGTTATCCTTCTCTTGATACCAGCATCAGCATCAACTATAACGGAGTTCTGATGATGTGTATAGATTGTTTCACCCTCCTACAAGTTAAAACCAAATTTGGTCACCCACCAATTCACAACTCGAAAGACATCCCAAGAAGTAATATCTCATATAGTTCCTAATCTCAAAGGCAAACATTGTAATCTAACCTTCTTGGTCCAGCTACCTTTTCCTGCAGAACGAGGACAAAGTAATACTTGAACTTTAGAATATTTGAAAAACACTCGAGTTTCTTCATCGTGAGTTTGCATCACCCCTTCCTACAAGTTGTATAAAATCTGTTACTTCAAAACACATAAATAATTGTTCTTTCTATATATAATCTCACATTTATTGTACTTACAGTCTTGTATCCTAAAATGCTCTTAGAAGTAGGATCATCCCAAACAAGAAGCAGCACTCTAACACCTTCTTCCGACTTACTTTTAAGAAGCTCACCTAAAAAACTATCTCTTGCCTTTGCTCCATAACGAACAAGCTGGACCTTATGATTAATAGACCACCCCGCAATGTAAATCAAACGACGAGCCTGTCTAATGGCATCACAAATATCACGCCAACAATCTTTTTGTACATATTTCAAACCTCGGTCAAGCTTAAAACTTGGAACACTACCATCAACATGGGCATCCTGATAAAGGGTAACTTTTCCACCTCTCCTAAGCGGAAAATAAGTTCCCGGAACACCTTTAAGCCCTGGATCAGACCCCACACCGTCACGATAAAGAGCCATTTTCTCCACTGGTGTATACTGAATCGATAACGTTAAAACAGCTCCCAGAGTACATGCATGTCCAGAAGCATTTAAAATCGGGAAAGTCCCCTCAACAACCGAATCAGTAACCAATAATCCAGCTGGAACCCCAACTGCACCTATAAGCTTAGAACCAATAACATCATTGTCTTTAACTACAAAAAGCACTTCAGAAGTATAATGAGCTACATGAACATTAAACCGCTGCATCCATACAGGATTCTCACTATTATTCACAACATAAGTCCTTCCAATTACAGCATTAGCCATAGATATCGTCACGTAAGGATCACTCGTGCCCAAAAGCGGCTTAAATTTCTCGTTAAATGAACCCATGTTCGGCAAATGACTTGCCTTTTTCACATATATATCAAGATTTCCATGAAGTAACACCACCTTAAGCGACACATTAGGCGTTCTAAATGGAACAACTTGTACACCTTGCGAATGCTGTGATCCTTCATCCACTGGATCAGCCATATTTAACTCACTTTCGGAAAAATATAGCTTTTATGCAACAAAATATCTATATGTTGCATTTTGAAACGACAAGGACAACCATATAATGTTGTATGAGTGTGACATGAATTAGGATCTTTTTTTTTACTGGTTGACATGAAGTGAGTGTTCTTGATTACTACGTTGGATGAACATAGATTTAAGGACACGTGGCATACTGGCAGATGTTGTGATCTCCAATCTGAGATCACTATGGACAGCATGGAAATATTTTTAGTTTGTGTTCGCGCCAAAATGATGATATTTAATTATTACAGTAGTAATTATTAAAGTAAATAGATTGGGCCTATGTGGAATATGGGCTCTACATAGAATTGGCCTCATTGGGCTTATCCTTTGTTCACCAATTTTGCTAAGTTTAACTACCATATTTGTGGAGAGTGAGGATAAAACGAAAAATATAATTAAGATAAGAATGATAAGAAAAAAATTAGAACCACAAATTTGAGATGCAACTACAAAAATAGATTCATCTTCTTATAATTTCTAACTTTTTATTTAAATTATGTGTCTAGTATTTTTTCTCATTCTTATCATTTCAATAACTCTTCTCGTTGTATCCATTCAAATACGTGTATAATGACGATGTATAATGGCAAATGATTATAGTAGCGAACTTGCAGTTTTAGCGTGACCTTTAATGAAACTCATAAGGTTTAATCGTTGTAGCCATTGCAGAAAAATGTTTATAGATTAAATCAAAAAATGATGAAAGTTTGAGAATTAAAATATATTCAAACTATTAACTTAAGGGGGTGGCAGTCATGCAACCATACCTAATTCACACCTAATCACCCACCAATAATATCATTCTATCTCATCTCATACTTATCTCATACCTAACCATAGTTTTTTATGTCAGCCATGCCTAACCCATACTTCATCTAATTTTATTTTATTAAACCAATAATACCCTTGTCCCTCTCCCACACCAATTCGGGGAACTATCCCGATTTGCCATACACCCACACCACACCGATTTGGTGGCATCGGTGTTACCGATCGGGGTCAAGCAAACCGAAGCCACACCGAAGACGACTGCCAGTCCCCTAATAGAGATGTTATTACCTTTTCTTTAATCGAAGGTATGTTAGTAATTTTTTTGTTTTCCTTTTGCAAGTTTTTAAAAATTCATGCTTTCTCTTTACATATAGTTAAGACTAGAAAACAGTATATTGGTATAGTGCAGCTTTTTAATGTTGTCTAATAGAAAATTTCGGTTTTGAAATTGGATGTATATTTTAAACTAGTTGCTTAACCCGCCCGATGGGCGGGCTACTTTCATAAGATTCGTTAGTAAAAACACTTTAGTGACATAGAGAGTTGTGAACAAAAAAATTAAAACTTATAATTTATTTGCGTCATTTAAGCGGAGCTTCTTTCTTTGGTTCTACTTCGTCTGCAGCCGTTGGTGTTGTTGGCTCTTCAGCCATGATAACTGAATCAGATGTTCAGATATTCATATCATAATGAATTTTCAAGCATGACTAATTCTGCTACAAAATCTTAAAGGTTATCATGAATTTTGTGTTACGTCTTGTACCCTGCAGCGTATTCGCTTTAGTGTTGTGTCTAAATGCAAAATGATAGCGATGGTAAGTGGGTATTCAACCCCCTAAACCCACCCCCTGAACCATCAAAAGTGGGTATTCGAGATTGCACTTACAAAATAGAGTACGCTTCCCAACATTAGATTTTGTCTCTAAAATCCCGCATATAATCAATCTTGTTTTGCCAACATATAGTTTTACACCTTGCCCGAGATGTTATATATATATATATATATATATATATATATATATATATATATATATATATATATATATATATATATATTTTAGATAATGACTTTATAAAACATGCCTAAAACTCCACAAAAGTAAATCAAATTCAGTAGTGTTCAAGCAAACTATTAAGGCGACATCTAATTCATATAGAAATAGTACTTTGTCGCAAGCTTTTTTAGAAGTCAAATAGGTCTTTATGAACAAACATGAGCTCACACAGTTATAATAAGGAAAAAAACATATAGGTTGATTACTATATTAGTACTATCAAGCAAAGAATACATGGACACGTTAGTACTTATTTTCTTTATACCATTAAACCTGAAGCTAAGGTCAAGTACCGAACATGAATCATTTTAAGTTGACATTGAGTATGGGTCAAAATGGATAATAGGCTGCGTCTTGTGGCTGAATAATGGATAATATCAGGTAACTTGGGTCAAATACTATTCGAGGAGTAAAATACTAAGCTAACATCGGTTCAAATATATAACTCTACTATTCGTAACGTAACATTTTAAGATATAAATAATGAAGATTACCTTTCGCGAGCGTGAAACATCAGGTGTTTTGATTAGCTTATTATCTGGGCTTTTTTGAATCTAAAAATCCCTTTTTCGGCTTATAGCCCTTTTTATGTTTATTTGGGAGCTTTTTCAATTTTGTAAGCTCGGCTTATGAGCTTTTCAATGTGATCTTATGGCTTATTGAAGTTCATAAGCTCATAAGCCCAAAGTTTTGAGCTTATGAGCTTTTCAAAAGTTCAATAGGCCCATAAGCCTGCCAAATAAGCTTAAAGTAAATACTCTTAAATAAGAAATAAGCTCAAGTTCATAAGTTCATAAGCCGGAAAAGTGAGCTTATAAGCTTTTTCAGTTTCAAATAAACCCATAAGCCTTAGAGAAGCTAATCCAAACACCCATTAAGCGTGCCTATTATCTTGTGATATAAAGCATCATCACTTGTATGTATTGGTTCTTTCTAAATATTCACATAGATATACAATCTACAATTCATAGTAATGTACAACAATTAGAACATAAACAAACTCAGGTTAGGATTAAAATTTTGAGATTCAACATACCATTTTTTGGAACAGTGGTTGAGTCCATTGACTATGATCCATTGTCTGGTTCATATGGCGTATCTGAAAATGTAAAAGACATATGATTCACATATTAGTTATCATGAACATTAAAATGCAATGTATAATCAGGTTGTAAACCATACCAGGGGCATAACCAAAAGTTGCTTTCTTGCTTTGTTCCATTTCTTTCGTTGGTTGAATAAGAATCACAATTATTAAAGTACATAAAAATGGTTTGAAAAAAAAACACTATTAAGGATTAGTAACAAACATACCTTTTACTTGATAATGATGAGTGAATTGTGATTGTGATGTTTAATCAAATGAGAGTTGCTGATTTTATAGATGCAAATTCGGTCAAAAAACAGTGAAATCCCCCCTTTTGCGTTCTTCATCATAACTGTAATCAGTATTGATTGTTAGGATGATTTGATATACTTCTCCACAGTATAATGAAATCCCCTTTTGCGTTCTTCAAGAGAATCCCTGATTTTTAGCAAGAGAGACGCCCCAATTGATGTGTGTGAATAGTTTTGTTGATTTGATTTATGTGAGATTAGTGGTAATATGTGAGGAATGTTTTCTGATATTGTGGTTCGTGAGTTGCAAAGTATTCTGATATTGTGTTTTCTGAGTGACCCATGTTTCAGGTTTATGAGTTATGTTTTTAACATATTTTGATAAAAAGCCATTTGGCTTAGTGGTAACGTGTGGGGAATGCTTCTTTGAAAATCCCATGTTCGAACCTTGGCAATAGCCTTTTTTTTATGTAGTTGGATATCGAACGCCCTGTCATCAATGACATGGCAATAGTGACGTGGCAATGGTGAGTTGTCATGGTCTCCTCTATTATATAGTGTGGAGATTAAGTAAAGTAAATAAATCATCAAGGAGTGAAAATTTATGTTTCATAAAGAATAGAAAATAAACAGTTGTTTATGTTTTTTTTTATGAAAATTGGATTTTCTGCTTGTAAAACCAAACTTAAACGTGTAGAGATTACCACGCGTGAAGCAAGTTTTTTGGGTACTACAACATGTGGTCTTTGTTACAGCATACATTTTTTCATGCGTGAAAGGTAAAAGAAATAAAGAAACCGACGGTGCAGATCACTGATTAAAGATAAAAATTTTGGAGCAAGTTTATTGTTGTCTTTCTAAGACTTAGAAAATACTATCATATTTTTACAAAATTTGTTATCACATCAATATCATTTCTAAACTCCCAAAGTACTCATCTATATGACTATATCCAAATATTGTATACAATTTAATCAAAAATCACATGGTACAAATCAAACAAGTTATTTGAAAAAAAATTTAAATATTCTTCTCAAACACACCAGATCTGAAATAAAAATAGTACAACTTATAAAAAAAAAATTAAATGACATGTCTATGTTTTTTAGTATCTATTTTTAACATAATATAATTTGTCATTGTTTGAAGTTATTAAAACTTAAAATTCTCATCTTCTATAAAGTTATTATCACGAAAATCATATTATCAAAAATCAATGTTCGTCAAAAAATTTAATTACAAGGTATCCGCTGTCGCAACTCGTGGATAATTTGCTACTAGTTCTTATTTATCGTTTGCGAGTTTGACAGTGAAGTTGAATGCTAATGTGAGTCACATGAACTATTGAAATAAGGGTGCGTTTGGTTTACGACTTTTATCATCAAAAAATAGGATTGGCATCGTAATACTTGTTTGGTAGGGAGATAAGGGACTAAAAGACCCACTGGATACCAAAAATCTGGAGTTGAACAAAAGATGATAAATTGGTGGGTTTTGTTTATGTATGTCCTACTCATTATTTTCCTCTATTATTTAATTTTATATATTATAATATTAGTTAAATTTAAATATGAAACCAATTTATATCACAAAAGGACAAACAAATTTATGAATAAATCATACTTTTAATTTTATTTTTATCAAAACATAAACAAAAATCTTTAATTTAAATAATTTTATAATATACATCAAATCCAAATCCAAATCCTAAATGCATCTAGAAACCAAACTGGCCCTAAGAAAATAAACTAAAAAGTAAGCAAATAAGAAGGAAAAAGAAAAAACAATTCCAAACACCCTTAAAACTCCATTATTATCATTTACAGTATCAGTATCACAGACCCTAGAAAAACCCTGGTTACTCGCTTCATCTTTGTTTCTTCATTTCACGCTCCTAATATCACCATTCACATCACACTTCACACCGGTAAGTCATAATTAAACTAGGGGCTTATTTGTTTGCATTTTTTTATTTTATTTTCTTGTCTGTCTGTGTAGATAAAATAATTCTTGTTTGTTCAAGTTTATTTATGGGATTACGAGCTTATGTTTCATAACACCCATTTTTTTTTATGAGCTTATATAAGTCCCAAAAGTTTAAAAAAAGCCGAAAAAGTTAGAGCTTATTAAAAGCTCATGAGCCCATAAATAAGCTTAAGGGGTGTTTGGCTAAGCTTATGAATTGAGCTTATGCTTTTGTTATATAACCGGCTTATGACTTATATATCATGAGCTCATGAGCCCTTGCTAAGTTTTTGGCGTAGCTTATCATTATTAATAAGTTAAAGTGACAAAAAGTAAAAGTACATGAACATAAAAGTCTTTTTATATAATATCCTTATATAAGCCCACCCCTCATCAGTAAGCCACAAAGTTTGGGCTTATTAAAGTCCCCTTATATAAGCTCATAAGCTTATATACCCATCGTATAAGCTCAGCCAAACACCCCCTAAACAAACAACCCCTTAACTATATTAAGTGATTTTTCCAATTAAGATAATTAAGAGTGTGTTTGTTTTTTCAAAAAGGCACTTTTTTCAGTTTTTTGGCATTTTTAGCTGCAGGCGGAAGATGAAATGAAAAAATGTGTTTGTCTTTTCCAGTTATGTCTGTAGGCGGGACGATGAAAATGAAAAAAGTGCCTACGTTTTTTTCTCTTATGTCTGCAAGCGGGCACGGGAGATGTTTTTTAAAACGATTGTTTGTTTTTGTTTCTGACATAAGAGTTAAAAAGAACTTTTTTTTTTTTTTTTTACTTCAATTTTGAAGATTTTTTTAAAAGTATGATTGCCGCTTTTTATTTTTTTAAACCCTTTATTTATGACAAAAGCACATCTTTTAGATCCGCCTATTCTCTCGCAGACATGGTATTGCAGCTTAGACATAAAACATCTGAAGAAAAAAAAAGCGAAATCAAACTGGCCCTAACAATTTTTTGTTCTTTGTAGGATATAATGAGTGAACAGGCTGTTCAATCGGACCTTCCAACTGACGACAACAGTTGGGGCTATTGTACAGAACAAGAACTAGAACAACTTATGTTAAAAAAACTCGAAAAAACTTATGAACAAGCTATCGAAAAGCTACTTAAACTAGGTTACCATAAAGACTTAGTTACAAAAGCTATATTAAAAAAAGGCTATTGTCACGGGAATGATACTGCGTTAAACAATATTGTTAACAATGCTATACCGTATTTGAACAAGTTAGTTATTGGGCGTGGGACCGGTTTTTGGTTAGATGATACTAAGCAATGTTTCGATAGTTTGGAGAAGCTGAGGGAGTTTTCGTTAGCGTGTTTGGTTTGTTTGTTGAGACGGGTTAGGATTGGGTTGAGCAGAGGTGATGCTATGTGGTGTTTGCTTATGTGTGAGTTGGATGTTGGGAAGGCTAGTGTGATGGATGTTGTTGTGGATGATGGTGAGGGTGATGATAAGGATGGGATGGCCGGGGTGAGTTTAGAGTCATGTAAGTTTCATGGTGGTTGGGGGTTTAGGAAATGTGCAGGGGGTGAGTTGGAAGTAGAGAGGCCGGTTTTGGATGTGGAGTCAGAAGAGACTGTGAAAACGGATTTTAAGGGTGTGGAGTGGTCGGTGCTCAGTGATAGTAAGAATTTGCTTATGAAAAGTAATGTGGCAAAGTTTGGTGAGGAATATAGGGCGAGTTTGAAGAAGAAAGAAGGTGACTCAGAAGTGGGTCCTGGTGATATGTCAAGTCAGGGTTTGTCGGGTGCGGATGAATGTTTGGAAGTGTTGAGTGCGAAGAATCAAGCTGGGACGGATTCAGTGTTGAAGAGAATGGGCGATTTGAATCTCGAAGGTGATAAGGAAAATTTAGCGAAGGATGAGAAAGACGCGAAGCTTTTGAGTTTAGTGCATGAGATTATGAGTCTTGAGAAACAAGTGAAGGAGAGGAAAGAGTGGGCCCATCAAAAGGCAATGCAAGCAGCGCGGAAGCTATCTCATGATCTCACCGAGTTAAAGATGTTAAGAATGGAAAAAGAGGAAAACCAACTAGCTGAGGACAAGGAGGAGAAGCTGGATGTTGATGACCCGACGATGCAGAGGCTTTCTGATATGGAAACCTCTTTGAAGAAAGCGAGTGGTCAAGTTGACCGTGCAAATTTAGCAGTTAGGCGTTTAGAAGCAGAAAATGCAGAGATAAGAGCTGAAATGGAGGCTTCGAGATTAAGTGCTTCTGAATCTGTGACTATGTGTCTAGCGGTTGCTAGAAGGGAAAAGAAGTATCTTAAGAAGCTTTTGGCTTGGGAGAAACAGAGGACGAAGCTGCAGGAGGATATTACGACTGAGAAGCAGAAGTTTTTAGAGTTGCAAGACGAAATGGTCAAAGTTGAAGCAGCTAAGAAGACTGCTGAGGTATGATCTGGTTAATGTTATTATTGGATATAAAATGCTATTAAACTCTTGTTATCTGTTACTGTTAGTATATAACGTTGATGGTGTTGTGATTATCAGATGTTGATAGTATGTGCTTATTTGTGTAACACTTGGATGAATTCAATCTTACAGCTCACCGTTGCCTCTTTGTGTCTGTAAACAATAGATAAAGGGGAGCCACATTAGGGGCTAGAAAACTAAAACAGTCCCGTTATTACTTTAGTTTAAAATTAGATTGATCCTGTGGTGATTTACTGTGGTCTTGATGGAGATCAAAAAGTGCACAAATAGTTTGTGATTGCTGATATGATAATAGCAGGCGACTAGGCGTAGTTACAGAGGTTTGAGCAGTGAGTTAACCCAATCAAAATGTTTATACTTTTCTTTATCCTGAACTTTTCTTTGAATCCCTGTCTTAAGACATTTTTTTATAGACAGGCTGTCTATATATACATTTTTTATTAGTAAATTAAGTTTTAGGGAACGTTTTCAGGTGAATCTCTTATTCCCTTTGAATTGCTAGTATACAATTTGGGGATATGTTAATGATATATGGCGCACCCTTCAAGGTCACCCTGATACTATAAGGCCAAGAAACACCCATGGTTCCTAAGTTTATAGTGTACATAATGAAATCAAATCAAATACTTACAAGAAATAAAAAGCTTTTACTATCTACTATTTAGTATTTACAGTACAAATAACGCGTCTACATCTTATAATATAAGAATATTATGTTCCGGTGCGAAAGTAGTGGTTAGTAGGTGTAAAGCTAATAGAGGAAATATATGTCTATTTTTGTTTTCTTGTTCTACATGATATTGTAAATGTTGTTAAACTGATGGTAGCTTATGCTACAAGTGAAATTAGATTATCCATATACGTGTATACCATTGTAACGTGTGATTTCAGTTATCTAATATTATATATACTTGTATTCCTTTTCTACCCACAACATGCTTAACTGAAATCTTGACATATAGATAAATCAATAAATGGAAGTGAGTCATAGTAAGTTACTTGGTTGATTGATGCCTTGTTACTACAGAAAGCTCGCGAGTTTAAAAGTATATTGTATTTTTATTCATTTTTGGGATTGGCATCTTACATTCCCTTGTTTCTTTAGTCATCCAATATCTATTCATACTTACTGATTTCTGATACCTCTGTGTATAAACGCCTTGTGACTTTTATATTCATCTCATTGCCCACTATATGGTAGAGACAGAATTGCTGTTGGTTTTTCTGGTATGAACGTACATTAGGAATTTCAAGTTTTCCATACGCATCGATGCCAAAAATGGACCTACAATTATAAGCTTAGTCGCCTACTATTATCTTATACAGTAAATGTCCTATTTGACTACAACAACTACAATACCCAATCCTGCCGGAGCGGATATGGAGTCCTATTTGACACTACCACCATTTCAAATGATAGGAACTTTCATTACCTTTTATTTCAAAATATGGTATATAACATCTTGATCAATTTTCCAAATGTTAAAGTGTAAATTCTGTCCATCAATTTTATGCTCGTTTATTTATCTTAAATTTATGCAAAACAGGCAAAATGGAGGAAGGAGCAGAAAGCTAAAGAATATGCTCTAGCACAAGTAGAGAAAGAACGACGCCTCAAAGAAGCAACGGAAGCAAATAACAAAAGAAGTATGGAGTCTTTACGATCCAAAATCGAGATGGACTTCCAACGCTACAAAGACGACCTTCAAAGACTCGAACAAGAACTCTCACAAATTCAAACATGCACCGACCCAGATCAGCAATTAACATATTCATACGGATCCCGCCTTCAAACTGAAACAATTGCTAGCCTGCTTAATGAATTGGATGACCTTGATGAAAAAACTGAGATTGATCGTGCATGCATATTTTGTCAAAAAGATGAAGTTTCTATTGTTTTCTTGCCGTGTGCCCATCAAGTTCTTTGTGGTAGCTGCAACGAAGAGTATGGGAAGAAAGGGAATGCAAAGTGTCCAACTTGCAGGGTTGTGATTGAACAGAGGATTCGTGTTTATGGTGCGAGCTCTTAATCTTAGATCATTACAATTATATAAAGGTATCTTGCTATGTTATTATCTCTAAGTAGATGAAAACATGTGTTTCTTGTGATGTTATCAACTAAAAGAGGCATTTACTGGTCAAAGCTGTGTTGAGGCTAAGCATTTTCATGACCAAAATGAAAGAGATATGGTTTATGTTAGTTGTGTTTGCTAGCGTTTTTTTTTTTTTCCCACATCATGCATGGAAAATAAGTGGGTTGTTATGTGGTGTGTTTAAGCCCTTGATTCCTAATAGATTATCAAAATAATTTTGGTAGAGATGGCAATTATGGCTTCGAGTTCAAATTCGTGATTGTGTAGTTGAAAATGGTCGGGTTGGGCTGAAACCATATCTTTCGTCTATTTTTTTATATTAAATAAACAACTTAAATCTGATTAGAACTCTAATCAAAGTTTCTGAATAAACCTATTCTGGAATTTATTCGGATGACTTATGATACGTTTTGTCCATTCAACCTATTTAACCCTGTTGAGATAAGAAGACACTTCATATTCTTTTAGATTTGAGGGTGTAACCCATGTGGCTTTTTTACTGTATGCCTGTATATCGACCATAAAGTTCATGGGATATGAAATGGGCAGTTTTGGTAACTAGCCAAAAAAAAAAAAATCACGCAGCAAGATTAGGCCTTGATAAGATCGGGAAATCATGGAGAGTTGGTCAAAGAAAAAGCAGGACAGCATAATACATGTGTTTCTTTATATGAATCGTGAAATAACATCTCAATTCAGTACTCCTTAGCCTCGTGAATTAATAGGAATATATCACTACATGGATGCAGAACGTTTTAATCATCTCAGTACAAGGGCGTCTATTTCTTTAGCTCTTAGTCGGTTATGATTAGTGAAGCTCATTTAGTGATTTACTCAATAAAGTGCACCTAATTGTGTACTACAGGAAACTTTGAAGGAAAAGGAAAGATAGTATTTCACAGTAAATATATTCCATGAATGAAGCTTGAAAAAGCAGCGATTAATTCGACCCCTTGTCATGATCGATAATAGTGATCTTTCTAAGGGGCCTTCGCGTATTTTACAATGTAGTGTAAACAACATTTTACATTTATAAACCCACAACCTTAAACGTGTAAGGAATCATATACTCTATTTCCATGTGTTTGACTGCCTTCCAAGAACTAAATGTTCAACTGCCTCCATAAAACTCGTATGGAAAATGATCTTCGTTTCCAAATATTCCTGTAAAGTTTTCGTTTCCTGAATACATGTAGCCAAATTGACGTAGATCATCAATAGGTTCAACTTCCTCTGTAAAATTTGAGTATGATGAACTTGGTGAGATCTCTAACTGGTGATATGGTTGCCATGGACTTATTGGGTTAAGAATCTCGTTTTGGGTTAAATACTCGAAATGCCCTTCTTGTCCTTTTGGCTGTTCCTGATCCTGCATTGTCAAAGATCATGTTGGAATTTAGCGCCTGAACTAAGTTTAAATCTGTGTTTAGTGATACTAGAGGTGACACTGTTAGAGCCACTAAGTAGGCGTTAATTATGTACAAAAAGTTATATAAAATGGATAACAAAAAAATGTTTGTGGGTCAATCAACCCGGTCTGTCTCGTTTTAACTGAGACTAAAGTTGACCCAGTTTGACCCGCTGTTGCCACCTCTATTTAATTTAACAGTATCACAGAGGATTATTTTGTGGCATTGGCTTAGAATTAAATTATAGGATTTAAACTAACTGGTCATTTACCTTTGAGGAGTCAAGAATCAAATCAGGTGAGACCCAAAATATCGAAGGCTTATTAAGGCTTATTGATGAAGTTGGTTCATTCTCAGAAGTAGACATTTTCTCATAAGATGTAAGGGGGCTCGATAAATTACTCTCGTCACCCATTCGGGCACTTGTTTGAAGAACCAAAGGCTCATTGGTAGTTTCATTAGAACTATATCCAACTTCCTTCATCTTTGGTTCACTAGTCACATAACTTGTTCTCGTCTCATTCTTTTTCGTCACACGACACAAAGCAAACGGCCCCTGTGTGAATACATACCAGCCAGTATTAGTCTCATTACTACTACATCATTTAAAAAATAAAAACACAATTTGTCTTGTATTCTTACATGAAAACTTGGTGTTCCACTTGAAACATCATCACATAAACGATACTCATGCATCACCCAATCAGTCCGATCACCCAATGGTGCTCTACCACGATAAAAGACAAGGGTCTTACGATACCCTGCTAAAGAAGATTGGCACATCACTTTTCGGTCTTTACCAGTTGCTTTCCAATAACCGGCTTTGGTAGCTCTATTCGTGCGTGATCCATTTGGGTACTTGCGATCACGTGGAACAAAAAAGAACCATTCCATATCGCGCTTTGGAAGGAAAGATTTATCTGTAATCAACACACTAGTTAGAAAGTATACCATAATTAAAGGTCATTGATATGATGCTTTAAAGATAAAAAAGAAAGATTCTATAACAAGATTATGGTCTGAAAAGTTTCATGATCTCACTTATGTATCTTTTTCTGAAAAGAAAAAAAGTGCCACTAAAGCTTTAAATCCAATCAATTCATACAAGTGATTTTGATAATTTTACTTCTATATTTTTAAATAAGCAGAATTTTGTTACAAATAAGCAAATTCAAACACCATTTTTTTTATTGCATTTAAACTGCAAACATTTTTTATACATTAGAAAGCTTCAAATATAGTTCAAATAACAAAGCTCACCAGGCAATTCCCATGGATCAAACTTATACAATTCGATAACCGGAATCACTTCAAGTTCAATTTCAAGACCTTGAACTTTCCTTTTGAGGTAATATCCAATCAATTCCTCATCAGTAGGATGAAACCGAAACCCTGGTGGCAACGATGACCCGGCCATTATCACTAACTCTAAAACTCAAAATTCACAAACGAAAGGAAAAAAAAGGAAGAAGAAGATATTGAAAATCGCTTAGAACAATGTCAACGTGCTCATTAAGTAGCCGTGCTATAACTATTGAAAATTTGAAAAATCCAAAAATAAAAACTTTTCCCAATACACAATTTGTTTTCAAGAGTTGCAACTAGGTTCCACAGCGTGCTTCCATTGTTCAACAAGATCATTTTTTGCAAAAACAACTAAAAGCGATTTTCAACGATGAAACCCGAACTCAACACCTAGTTCATAAATTTCATAAAAAAAAGATTTGAAAATTTGTGGGAAAATATTATTGTGCTAATTGAGGGAAGAGGGGAAGTATAAGATTGGGCATTGAGATGGTTTTTATACAAGTTTTTGGGGACAAAATGGTCCAAATTTTGTTTAAAAATATATATATATAGTATAAAAAACTAAAAGAGAACAAAAAACACCGAAAGTGGAATAGGGTATGTCTCAAGTTAAAATAAAATTCCACAAAAAGGGCCAATTTGTTCACACCTAAACGGTTTTCCCCGCCAAAAAGCTTAACATTATGGCCGTTGGTTTTTGTTGTTACAACTTTTGTTGCATATTATAGAAGTCATTATAGCACAATCATGTTTCATCATCTGAGGAGGTGTTTGGTTTGGCTTATATAGCCGGCTTATTGCTTATTTGGTTCTGCGCTTATGTTACATAAGCTCATTTTGTTTGGCTTATTTTGAAACCTTTTAGTTTGTATAAGCTTATTATGTCATAATAAACTTATATAAGCCGGAAAGTTTCAAAATAAGCCACAAAAAGAGAGCTTATGAAACATAAGCTCAAAACCAAATAAGCCATAAGCCGGCTATATAAGATGAAACAAACACCCCCTGAAATTCATTTGTTGGTACATGTTTAGCTATGCGGCGCCTTTGATCAGATCTAGTCTCTTTGAGGTTGCTAGTAGAGATGACGAGGTGTTAAATCAGATTGAGTATAATGTATCAAAGGTTCAAAACGAGTATCAGCTAAAAGCGTTCGGGTTGGTCCAAGAACACCTTTTCTATCCATTTTTGAATTTTATCGCTAACTAATTAATTTCTTCAAAATCTTTGCTAAAATCTTATTAATGAACAATTACATGTTTTTTTCTGTCTTGCTATGTTAAACATGTTATCAATATAATAACGGAACCAAATTTCATATATATGAGGTGTACTTGTTATATGAAGATTTAATGAGCCAAACATTGTTGTTCAAGCTTGGCATATTCTAGTTGAAGGTACTATACCTTACTTTTATAAGGGTAAACTTCTTATCACAATCTTGTAGTGTGAACACTTATTCAATTGGTGATCTTTTATTTCCCTTTTAGAATTTGTAAAGGTGGTGCAATACTATTGTTGGTTCTCTTTGTTATTTTGTGTGCGTCCCAATCATTGTCGCAAAAGCAATGATCCAATACCCATTGATGTAAATAAAGTCGCAAGGTAATGACCGATAGCATACATTTCCAGGTTGTGGAATAAACGATGATACATATTATTATTTTTATCCTCGTGTATGTGAGTTTGTAACGATCAAACAATTTGAGGTTTTTCCTTTTGCTTACGGATTATGCCCAATGAGATTTGGAAATCAGTTAAAAGCTTCTTCAATACGCCAAAAAATCCACGCGTAGAGTTGATCACGGTGCTCTCATTAACATATATCATCCCACGCACATCACAATCCTATTATAGCTGTACCGTTTGGTGTCTAGTTATTTATAGTAGAATCAACAATGATAAGTTTTAATACTTTTGCGTTATTAGATGACAATAACAAGGTTTGTACACACTACTTCAGTTTTAGGGTCACGATTGGTATACCATGGTAGAATTTATCGTCAACCATTAGAAACCGTAGAAACACATGTTTTTTTGTTTGGGTGACTATGTATTCCAAACTTTTGGCAGACTAATTAACAGGTTTGAACTCACCGCCCCACATGTCACATTGTCACATGCATGATGTACTAACCTTACAATTTTCTATTCATAATTAAGTATATGCATGATGTTATCATGTGCATCTTCTTGTGATCAATAGACAAGTACAAAGGAACTGATATATCAATATGTCAAGTTAGAGTGACCCCTGTAAAAAAATTTATGTAATAACAATGTGTAACTATATATGGCCTTCAATACTTAGATGGATTAGCTAACACTTAACTTAATCAAGTGGTTCAATTATTAGTGATAAATAACTCAACTCTGATGCAAATTACGCGTTTTTTAACAATACACATCAGACTGAGTCAGACAAAATCACTTTTTTGGCCTTTAGCATATTATTATAGAAACTTAAAGTTGATGTTGTCTTCAGCATCTACTCATTATCAAACCCTAAAGTGCTTCTTCAGTTTATTTGCCACTTTTTTGGACTGGTAAATCCTTGTTTCCACACCAATAAAACCTAAATCCAGACACCATAATTTCATTGACTTGTAAGAAGTTCATTATAAGTAGTATATGAATCTGGATTTAGTGATCTTGCCTCTGGAAGCTGTCAAAATATTGGGAATATCATGAAGCTTGATGATGATAGCTTCAAACTTTTGGCAGTTGTATACTTTTTTCTTCATTTCACACATGCTTTCAAGTCATCAAAGTGTTTATAACCATTAAGTGGACCCTAGATTCCTTTTAAGTTGATGTTTAACCTTTAAAGATGTTAGGAAGACCTAAATTCAAGTCGTCCACGATAGGACATTGTCTCATTCGTCTTCCATGATATTACGGAATATATAATACAAATGACAAACGATTCAAAATGTTAAGTTGTACGAGTAAATGAGCCACGGAACAAAAGGTAATTCAAGGGATGATAAACATAAGTAATCTGTATAATGTTGCGCGTTATATATACTTTATGATACTTTACTAGTCATGCCATATCCCACAATAGCACAATTGCATAATACAAATTTATTTCTCACTTGGGCATTATTCAACTTTTCGACTTTGAATGCATAATGAAAGAAAGGCAAAAGTTTCACTCACTTGGACTTCGTTTTCTGAATCCCATAGAGAAAACACCTTAGCGTTTTCAGATATATTCTATAATAGGTGGTGTGTCTTAATTAATGTTTGTGTATTACTATCGTTATTATATGAAGTAATCCGTATAACTTAAAGAATTGATTTCACGGAGGAATCAACTTTTGGGCTTAAAAGTTACGGTTCATTCTAATGATACAATGATTTTCTATAATTTATGAATATAAATTTAAATTTTAAACAAAAGTTTTAACCAAAGATATTGGAGATAAACTAGAGGCAGAAAAAGGTTAATAAAGGGGGAAAAAGGACCATGACTCAAGGCTTTAGTAGCAAAGACTTGGGTTTAAGCTTGTAAGCCAATGATGATATAGACTTCAATTCTATAAATCTTTTGAATCAAACCAAAGGACACAACTTTAACAAACTACTAGTAATAACTTTTGTTATTTGAAATTTACATTATACAATTTTTTTCTTCTTTTGAATGATAAATAATTGTCTCACAATATACACAATACAAATCTATCGCACACGTCTTAGAGAGTTTCTCACACAATATGGGGTGCATTAAGACATAAGTCATTTGATGACAATCAGTGTTTGTGTTTTTGCTAGAATAGCATATTTCTCTTTGCGACCATCATCACATGCTATTATTTTCGGCTAGAAAAGTGGTTTAATCTGAACAATTTTTGTGTCTATGTTTTCTAGCTTGTAAGTTTTACATTTACAGGAAGTTGTATGGCGTATGCAATATCGTTTTACTTATCATTTTTTTAGAACGTCAATTTTTTCACACCTGTACCATCTATCTCATAATATATCTTACAAATTAATGCCTTCATCGAGGCTTGAATCCATAACCTCTAGGTTGGTGGCAACTCACATACCACTAGACCAAAGATCTTGGGTCGTTTTACTTATCATCTAAAACATCCTCTCGATTTTACAATGTAAGCCATTCAAGATAGTGTGAGATGAGATGTTAGATAATTTTCTAAGGCACATGATGACATATGAAATTAGAAAGAAGGATTTATAGGTAGAAGAATATATTATTTTTGGTAGCATCAGGTTATATTATTCTTGATTATGAATATCTTCAAGGGTTTGTCTTTAGCAGGCGATGGTGCTAATGTTTCTCTTATTCAATACGTGAATGATGCTAACTTTTTCGAAAAATGGTCTTTGCGTAATGCCTCAACCTTGGTAGCATCAGGTTATATTATTCTTGATTATGAATATCTTTTTCGAAAAAAGTGGTATTGGTGTTCCGCGTGAGGAAGTGGCAAATCTTGCCCGTTTAATTCATTGTGGCTTCGACTCTCTCCCATTTATATACCTAGGTCTCCCCGTTGGCAGAGATATGAGCAAAGTTAGTAGTTGGTTTGAGGTGATAGATTCTATCACTAGACGCCTTTCATATTGGAAATCTAAAGGCCTCTCTATTGGGGTTCGTTTGACACTTATTACAGCGGTGCTTATAAGTCTCCCTTTGTATCATCTTTCTATTTTACGTTCCCGCTGAACATGCTAAATAAACTAGAAGGATACGTATCTATTTCTTTTGGGGTATTAAAGACGGGAAAAAAGAATTATTTGGGTTATATGGGGCAAAGTTTGCTCTAGTCTTGATTCTGGTGGTTTGGGTATTGGGTCAATTCGAGCAAAAATCATGGTTTGATAGGTAAATGAAAGTTGCATTTCTTCCATGTGGATATATTTCCTCACCATTTGTTTTAATTCGCTTGGAAACCAGTAAGGTATTAGCTTTGGTGTTTTTATGAATCGTTGATATTTATTTTATTTTCTTGCTTTTTTTTTTTTTTTTTTTTCCCCTCTTGCTTGAAGCTTTTGATGTATCTCTTTTCTTCCCTCACTTAGATTTCTTGATATATTTTTCGTTTCAAAAAATAACATACGAACAAAATAATATTATTTCGTTTGATATAATTCATATGTCATCATTAAAACACCTTTTGACAAAAGTACAAATCAAAACAGTGGTTATAGGATCTTACATAAATACATTGGTTCAATATAAAATTGAATTAACAAGTATTTTTGGAGTATTTTATGTGTATAATTGTTGGTTTTGAAGGGGGCAAAATGAATTACTTTAGCCAACCAAAAGCTACAAATGGTCAAGCCCTCCATACGGGTAACAACCTTTTTTGTCTTTCAATTTGTCCACAGTTTTATTTTACTTAATACTTAGTAGTAATATTAGTAGTATATTGTATAATTTATTTGGAAATTCTTAAACTATTAATACCATCTTAGCAATATGAAACAAAATGTAAACCTTGGCCCGTTATTGTTTAGTTAACGTTTCTTTGATTATAGAACCTTGTACTCATCTTTAGTTTCTATGATAGTCGGTATGAATGTGACAATCTTAACTAAAATTTCATTTTTTAAGATTATAAGTATTTACATCATTATATGCAGTGTTTTAAAACCTGACGCGGCTTGTTCAACTGATGAAACCGGGGACCAATTTTTTTTTTATCGAAAAATGGTTTTAAGCAAAGAAACGGTTTTTAAAAACAATGATTATATATGTACTTATCTTGATTTTCAACTCATCTTCTTTAGTCTGTTTTTTCGCTTTTAATTTAACCGGTTTTCTTTATTAGTTACTATTGCTTCATTGAGAATATCCACTAACTTTAGGGCTTATTTACTAGTCTTTTGTTACTTTGACAAAATAGCACCTATGCTCCTATGCATGAGTAAATCTTTATTCAACGTTTAACTGTTTATGTCATGGTAATATTCATTTCATTTGCTTTATTTCATTTTTAATAATAAACGCACCAACTTTTTCTTGTTTGGCCAGATTTTAACAACCCCGTATCTTTGAATTTTCAGAATAAAACACATGACATAATTCAAAAGTATTTATATACTTCATTGTCGTCATAAGTCAGTAGTATCATTTTAGAACGTTACATAGGTGATAAAGATAATATAATATATGTTCGGATTTCCAACTTTTAGTAACGAATTAACCATATATCAAGATTTTACCTTGCTTATTATGGTCTTAAGAAAACCTTTACTTACAAATCATCTGACCCGATTTGCATTACTGCCTTACTGGGTTAGACTTCAGTCTTCTGTAGTTGGCATGAAAAAGGCGTGTTCGACTTAGCCAAAATAGGGTGTTTAAATCATCTGAATACCCGAAGAGCTTATAGAACAAATTAAAGGGGGTTCCTAATGGTAAATGGGAGACAAAAGTTGTGTTTTTATAAGATTTACTTTGTTAGTAAAGCATATACATATAAGTTTTGAAAATACACTTATTAAAGTATGTTTGACAAAACTGTGAAGATATAAAATTTACTTTTTCTATAGAAGGAATTGCTTGCAAATATATACTTCTAAAAGTGAATAATTGCATATATATATATATATTCAGTACAAGTTTTTAATACCTAAATATAATGGTTTTTATGCGTGTGTCTGATATATATGTAATTTTGCATGTTTCAAATTTTCATTTTTTTTTATAAATAACTAAATAAGGATATAAAAACTACTATGTATGGTTTTTAATTTGGCTTTTCCAAATGTGATATCACGATTCATAATTTGGTCGAAAATATTGACTTGTTGCTTATTTTGTTGGTGTGAAATGAGTTAGGAAAAACATGGGTGTTGTTGTTTTAAAGGGAAATTGATGATAAAAAGGATAGATTAGAGATAAGGTTATCGTTGGGTTATGTCTTGTCTTTTGTTGGGTCCAATTAGTACTTTTCGACTCATTGTCTATGAACCCAACCCAAAACCATCGGTCTCGCACTCTTAATTAACGGTTGGTTTGCTCATCAAAATTCAACCCATTAATAGTTTTATACTATAGTCAAGTGATGTCATTTTCTAATTATGTGTTTTTTAATGCGCATTAGACTCATGCACTAGAGAGAAAGAAAAATAGAGATTAAAAGACAAGCTAATGCACATGGAATTTTATAAGTATTTTGTAGTATAAGTTCAGTGATCGTATCAAATAAGGATCATATATGTGCAGGGACGGAGCCACGGAGTTCTCGCGGGTGTTCGGGAACTCTATGGAATTTTTCGATATAGTGTTAATTTTTGAAAAAAAAAATCAATTTTTCTTAAATACAACTTAAATGTATCCGGTCCATCGAAATGTGTTTTTATATTACGATTTCAAAAAAATTACGCGTCCGATTATATTTATCCTGGTTCCGTCCGTGTATATGTGTACCACTATCATCGTGTTTTTGAAGTTAATCATACAAATATGTATGAAATCCGTAAGCATGCAGAAGATGGTTCATTGGCTTGAAATGTTTTACTACAACCAGAAGACGTCATACAGTAATAATTTGACTTTTAACATTAAAGTCCAATAATATATGTCAACGCGAATTTTCGAAAGGTACAAATTTTACATGAAGCATGTGGGCCTTTGTGTTGGGTTGTCGAGGCTCACTAAAATATATTATCTCATGCATGATTTAACACATTTTTTCTCAATTCTGGCGAGTGACGATCGATGGGCCAACATAAGCTGTTTTAAGAGGTTGTTATCTATACTTATCATTAAGTTCAAAAAAAAAAAAAAAAAAAAAAAAAAAAAAATCTATACTTATCATGTTAAATTGTTAATCTCAATGGTGGGGTCAAAAAAGATTTTACTAACCACCTTTTATTTCATGATAACACATTTATTTCCTACGTACTTAGATTATATATCCGTGTACGCACAGGATTAGATAAATAGTATAACGAGTAATATTGTTTTAATAACTTTGTTTTCAAGTTAAATATTATGACGATTCATAAATTAAATTTATGGTTTTATAATGTTTAAGATTTTTTTATAAAGTTATATTAAATTTTTAATGCCGGTATAGTTATAAAATCCGTACACGCATGAGTTTTTACATAACTTTTTCATTATGTGTTAATATCGATTAACATTTTGTATATATTTAGCATTTGACTTTGTTTAACTGACATGATGTCTAGGTTCATATAATTTTGTTTAAATTTAACTACTGATATTATGTTTTAGACATTATGTTGTTTAGTAACACATAATAACCTTAAATAAATATATGTCGTTGTATGTATAATTTCGTCTATTTATTTTCATCTAACAATAACGTGTAAGGTCGTGTCTTCATTTTGATATTTATATTCCTATTAATAATAATTTATGCCGACTTTTAATCTCGTACGTGAGTTAAACTTAAAAGAGGAATAACATGAGTCATTATTGAATGCGGATAATTAAAAAATAATACTTTTTTCGGATATCCTTACTTAATCTCGTAAAGAGTAACAACATGATTCGCTCGTATATATATAATTTTATGTATTTAATTACATGTCGCAACAACTTGTGATTTTATTTTTATATGTATAATTTCGTACAAATACATTAGCTCAATATATACTGATAATAATATGTGTAAATAACATACTGTCGTATTTTTTTATAAAATATAAAATATAAATGGTATAAAGTCTGAGAGTATTTATGATATTAATAATTTATTAAAAAACACATATAAACTGATAAGTACACATTAATTAAAATTTAACAACTAAAGTTTAATAAATTACTTTTTCTCTTTTTAAGTTCTTTTATACAAAACCGACACATATGTTTTTTAGCATATTTTATAAACTAGACAAAAATTTAATAGTTTGACCAAATTTAACTTCAACTTTAACCTTTTATTGACCAATAAAAATGCTCAATTTTATTCTTTAAACATAATAATGCACTCTCATTATTATCTTTTTTAATCCACGTCGTAAACGACGTCGTTTTGGCGTTTGAAAAAAAAGGACGAAACGACAATTTAGGCCCAAATTTAAAGGGTAAAACGACATTTTTAAAACGACGTCGTTTCGTGAGTTTGGAAAAATGGCAAAAAGTACCCCTCAAGTCAACAAACCGCCTCAATCTTGCCCTCTTATAACCTAAAAATCACAAACCCCAGAAACTTCACGAAGAATACCACCAATCTTGCCCTTGCCCAGAAACTTCACGAAGAATCAAAAACCCGGATTACATCATCACCGCCTCAATCTTGCCCTCTTATAGGTACACTGATACTATTGTAGATGCGGATGGACAGAAGATAATGGGTCGTTCCAATACACATTCAAATGATGGTCATACACGGGCAAGCAGTTATCGATAATGATGACCGTATGACCAGTGAATATTTTTGGTGACCAAGAATTAAAGGTACGTTTTTAGGTTTATTGGTTGGGTGTTTTTGTTACGATTGGTTTATTTCATGTCACTTTTTCGTTTAATTTGGGGTTTGTTTGTTTTTGTTGATACATCTCAGTTGCTGAAGAATACCACCAGAACACATATTGTTGGCTGATTTTTGGATTGAGAGAGGAAAAAGATTGCACCTGTAGAGGTTTGATCTATTTGGATTATTTGATAGGCTTTGATAAACCATGGAATTGTGTACATGTTGGCGAGGCAACCTTTTTAAGGTTGCAGCCAATACACATGTATTTTCTTTCTTAGATTCCTAATCTATCCGACCTTCATTATTACAGTTGTCTATTTGATGCCACACTTGCTGTTTTTGAACGTCTTATAGTATTATGTATAGTAGTATAACAATTGGCTGTGACGAGTCTCAATGGGTTCGATTAAAGCTGAGATTGCTCGCACCTTGGCAGGGTAACCTGGTAAGGTTGCAGCCATGGCGGGTGGATCCTGTTTTTCGAGCCTTAATCTTCTGAGCCTCAGCTATACGTAATACTAATGGGTTTATTGGCTTGCTTGACTTGAATATGATTCCATTTTCTTTTAGTTTCTTAGATGATAATGATGATGTCGTTGTTTGTAAGAGGTTGTTGTGGCAAGTTTGGGCCTGTTCGATTGGAGCTGAGATTGTCTACGTCTTGGCTAGGCAACTTATTATAGTTGCAGCCATGGGGGATGTATCATGTTTGTCCGTTTTTTGGCCAAAATATAGACTCATCTGCCAAGTGAAATACATTTATGTTTATGAGATGCAATTGATGGTGATAAAGGTTGTAGTAGGCTGTGATGAGTCTAAGTGCATTCAATAAACCTGAGATTATCCGCATCTTGGTATGGCAATTTATTATGGTTGCAGCCATGGCGTATTAGTCCTCTTTAGTCGATTGTTCACCTGTATGAGGCGATAGTGGGTTTGGAATGCATACTAATCCCAATAATGTTTTCCGGATAGGCTGTGATGATTGTTGTGAACTGAGCGAAATTAAATGTGTCGCTCAAGATCCGACTGTAACTTGGCAAGGCAATGATCGGATGCAATGTTACGGAAAGTAATTTTTTTCTTGCATTTACAATATGTCATTTACGTTCCACAACAGACAATTTATGTCAACGGAATCTTTAACGTTTTTGTTTTTCAGCAGGTGCGGATAAGTGGTTTAAAATGTGCATCAAGAATACATGCGCAGAGTAATCATGAAAAATCGTCAATTGCAGGCAAGCTAATGTATACCTTTAGTTACCAACAGACTACTACATAGTCAATTTCCACATCTTTGTGTATTAATGAATCGCGGGTATTGGTAAAAATATTTATAGATGTGCCAGCTCTCATACTATAATTATCGTCATTCTCTTTGTTGCATTCTACAACTAGAATTCCCAGCTCAGTATGCTCGATATGTGGGGCCTCGTCAATGGGACCTGACACATAAGGATTACCAACAGCATGTGACCCATCAACAAGCAAACAAAGGTAAGTTTCTATTAAACACATCGTGAAAGAAGTCACCAAATGTGCGGATGGGGCGGGAGGGCAGAATAAGTATTCTGTATTTTCTTAGTGTGGGTAAAAGAAATCAGGTTAGGTTCTCTGTTTATGAAAAAGTAAACATTGCCAAGGTGCCAGGTTATTTTTTTATCAACATCTTTTTGAAAGTTAGATCCTTTTTTATCCTTATATTCTTTTGAAAGTTTAGACCCTTTTATCAATAATTTTTGAGAGTCTAGCTTTTTATCAGATTTTTTAAATTTGACCTTTTTTATCATTTTGTTCTCAAGGTTTACTTCACTTTTTTTTGCAAGTAAAAGCCATTTTATCATTCTTTTTCTAGATAGTTAGTCCTATTTTGGGTGCAAGAAAATATGTTCCTGAAAATTTAATCCGACTTAAGTTCAGTACATTATTATGCAATTTGCCCAATATTATTGTAAATTTTCTTAGCGGGTTCAGCTGAAACTACTCAGCGGTATGTGGCTCCGCCCTTGACTAATGGTTATATGAAAATGAAGTGTTGCCGCATAGTGATTGGGTTGTGGTGGTATGAAGGCTGAAATTGGAAGAATACATTCAACGGATAAATGCGAATGGAAAGTGTACAGGTTTCTTTTGGTGGAGACCAGCAAATACAAACTAGGAAGCATGTTTGTTAGAAACCTGATTGTGGAGAAAGTAAGAAGAACACTATGTTTTTGAATAGCTATGTTTTAAGGTTGGAAGCATTTTTGTTCATTTGTAACTTTTATTCATTTGACCCATTAAAGTTTTTCTCAGTCCTATTCGTGGTTAATTTTGCATTTGACCCGTTTGATCCAGCTGCACTATCCGCACATTCAATGACTGATGCAGTAAAGTATTCAACACTTTAAGTGAGCACTTAGCTACGAACCTGAAGTCGCTGTATCCGTCGTTGAAAGATTTATTTGTTAATGCAGGGGCATTACAATGTGTTGTGTCACATGCTACAAGCCTACAAGTTTGAGTTAGTGTTGAGTTATGTATAGTTGCTGATAGTGATCTCTACAATAATAGAACTTAAAAAAATAACAGCATGCAACAAAAACGGATTCTTTAAACAAACTTAAGGTCAACGTTCCTATCCCGACCCAACTATCACCATACAAATGTGTCATAGGAAATGAATATACGTTTATATAAAGATTTTTGCACACAATTTACACACCACACATATAACAAAACTCATATAACATAAAAAATTAAATGCAAAAAACCCGCCGCAACGCGCGGGTGCATCATCTCGTTTGTCTAAATACAAATTATTGTATTCTTTTCTCAATTTGAAATAATAAGAGATTTGAAAGTTGGAACACTCATTAAATATAACTTTAATATGAAATACGGGACAAGATATTCCACCCCCTTACTTTTTTGCATTTTTTTTATTTTTTATTTTATTTTTATAAATTTTTTTATATCAAAAAACTATAAACCTGAAAATGCGGAATAGGAAATATAAAGTTTAATAAGTCAAACGCGTAAAACTGTCAAAAATACGGAACAGAAACTGACTGAAAACTGTGTTGTACTGAAACAAATGGAGGAAAAAGGGAATAAAAAGTACAAACCCTCACTAGTAGGGAGGGTGAGAATAGTACATCCCATGAAATACCCTCTTAGAGTCTTACTGCATGATAAAATTGAAAGTATTTACAAATCATGACCAATGTCAATAACCACTGACGTAACCAAAATTTTATTTATTGGTAAGCCAAGATGTAAAACAAAACAATAATAGTCATTAATTTTTATCTTTTGATAGATTTAAAAGCTAAATCTAACTAGTAACTAGTGTTTACATTCGGGCTTAACTAATATGCACTATTGCAATTTTTGTTGAATGGACCATGGTCCACCAAGGCTTCTGATGTAGCTACGCCATTGTCAATAACACTTTGTAATAATCGTTTGGGATATATAAGCAAAATTTAAGCCTCTCTAGTAGGGGTGAAAACGAGCCGGTACCGAGCTCGAGCTCGGCTCGTTTATATATAAAAAGCTCGAGCTCGTTTCGAGCCTCACATTTTGAGCTCGAGCTCGGCTCGTGAAATTTTTCACTTCGAGCTCGCTTTCGTTAACACAAAGGCCGGACTCGTTAACACAAGGCCGAACTGTTAACACGGTTATACATATAGAAAATATATATACGTATATATTTCTAGGGTTGTTTAGGCTCGCAGCCTAAACGGCTTTATATAGAGGCTCGAGCTCGATTAATAAATGAGCCCAAACTTAGGCTCGAGCTCGGGCTCGAGCTCGTTTAGGCTCGGCTGCGTTCGAGCTTTTACCGATCCGATCCGAAATTTTCACGGCAATCGGCTTTCGTTCGTTCCACCCCTACTCTCTAGCAAAAAAAATCTTTTAGGAAGCGTCAAACACGTGTTATTTGTATTACTATAATCTACTTAAAAGAAGATTTAGAGTAATTAAATAACCAATGAGTTTGAACTTAATTTTGTCCTTATCTTAGCATCCAACTATCCAAGTCACAAATTTTAGGCATTTGGAAAAAGAATGGAGATAAAGTATGTCTGAAAATGTAGTTTTGTTTTATATAATCATGTAATGAACAAGGATATCAGATTTGTATGATAATCACTACTGGTTCATGTTTCTTCCTTTCTTTTTTGGTTTACCATGTTTTTTACACATTCATGATCATTTTCTTATCGATAATCCATGTTTGGAAACTATTTACGTCACACACTCACACGTACTTTGTAGCTGAAGATGTAAGTGGTTTGAAAGACCCACATCCGAACGTCGCCTGGCGACTGCGGACGAAGAACATCGTTAACTCATGTGGCAAGAATTACGTGTCACAAGTGAACCCTCTTTAATCCAACAACCCTTTTACCCGGCGGTCACCGCTAAGAACCAAGCATGTGCCACCTACCCGAATATCGCAAGATAGGGTCTCCCACGCGGCTATGACGTGTGGCACCTAGATCATGTATAGCTCAACGACCCATCTTTTCATAAAATCAGGTAATTGGGATAATATAAATACAACCGCCTTAGTTGATTCATTTAACACACAACATTTACAACACGTTTACTCCCTACATTAATTACTAGGCCTTCTTCTTTTACCCAACCTTACTCTCACGTCGGAGCTTGGTCTCAGGACAAAACCCTAGACGAGGCTAACGCGTGTCTGTAATCTGTGACAAATCAACCCGGGTGTGACAGCAAGGCTTCCGAAAGATTTGTCGCACGATAAGCACCGGGAACAGTTTAATGCTTTTACAAACTAGCGCCATTCGTGGGACCTGAACCCACAACCACGTTAAAGAAAAGCCATACCCCGCGCTTCGATATCCTTTAAGACCGGACTGGATACCTCCAATGACTAGTAAGCCTAGCCATGTACAAAAGGTCGGGAAGAGATATTCGAAGGTCAATTTGTTTGGTACTAAGAAGATCCACATCCCGTTGGTAGAAACCGAAGGTCGGTTTAAGATCAGTGACATTCAAGTCATGATTATACACCCAAAAAGAATTTTAAAATTTGTAGCCTTTACGTCGTAGAGACTATAAAAGGTCTTTACGCCGTAGGCGTATCGAATACACAATTCACTTTCTTCCAAACCGACTTATACCAAACATTAAAATCTACAAAATTAAACACAAACTTCATTTACATTAACATGAAGGTATAAGTAAAAAGTTTTCTTTCAAAACGGGTTATAACGATATTACCACAAAATATGAGTATTAACCCAAACACCCTTACCCATTTTCATACTTTGTACATGACACCTTTAAATACACAATAAACTAAAATTTACTTGAAAACACTTAAGTTATCTAAAACGACCAACACTTTACAAATGACCATTACTTAACCAAACACATGGGGGTTTAAACTTGATTTCAACATTGATTCAAAAGGTCTACTTGTCTTCTAAATACAAAATAGGCAAGTAGACTCTACTTCACCACTTCATTCCTCATGAACTTGGCCTTTAACTTTATCTTAGGCACTTGAACCTACAAAAACTTGAATAATTAAAAATTTAAGCATTAAATCTTAGTAAGGAAATGACATAACTGTGGATAACTAGAAGAGGGTTGAATAGTTTTACCGTTTAAAATTTTAATTGTTTCAAAAACTTATTGTGAGATCAATCAATAAAGATAAATGACGTGTCAGTAAAGAATGAATAATATGCAAGCAATAGATAATATGTAAGTAAAGAAAGAAACAATCAAACCACGACAAGGTTGTTTATAGAGGTTTGGTCTATAATGACTCTTTTTCCTTGCCCTACTCCACTCCCCGAGTCTCCAACTCGAGAGTTATCTTCACTAATCAACAAGCTCCTTTAACCGGCGGAGAAAACCTTTACATGTCGCTTATACAATATTTCTGACACAAAGCTAGATGTCGAGTTCTTTTACAAGGGTACAACCACTCCCAACACACTATGTGATTTGGGGACTAAACTACTAACCACTCACACTCAGAGGTTTAAGATGGTTTGGTACAACAATGATGTATGAACAATAATGATTCACGCAACAACAAAACAAACAAGACTTCTAACTATTCGTTAAAGCTTGATTATGCCTTGATCTTCTTTGCTACAAAAGATGATCACTAAAATGAAATGAAACTGAGTTAGATGTAATAGAATGAGAGAATGTATGTGTTTTATGCTAATGAGGGATGAGAAAACAACTTGAGTTGGCTTGCTATTTATAGGCCAAGTGATCACTCTGGTACGGACTGGACGGAACCAAAAAAAGGGTTCCGCCCTTTATTTTGTTTGGTTCCGCCAGTCTGACAGAAAAGATTACAAAAAATCTTTCAAGAATCATCCAAATCTCTCGAAGATTATGCAAGATATGTTGAGTGAATATCTAAACAAAATATTCTATGAAATCTTCTAAAGATTTTCAATGTGATGCAAGCCATGATGTAATATGTAGTTTTCTATTTTTAAAATTAACATGATATATAAGTAAATACTTATGTAATGTTTTGTTTAAGTAACTAAACAAGTTTGATCTAAAATGTTGAGACACATTTTAATTTAGAAAGCTAATAATGTAAATTGATATGTAGCTTAATCAAAAAGTGATAAGATGGAAATGCTTAAATGTTGAAAACTATTTAAGAAAAGCTTGTACTAATATCTAACAATCTTGACAAGCTTTATACTTTGTAAAAATGAAATTCACTTTTGTCGTTAACAAAACAAGGTAAAGATCATAAAATATAAATAACATTTTTGTACGATATTTATATTAACAATCTCCCTCTTTTTGTTGAGGACAAAACATAAATTTTATTTTTATCAAAGATGTAAAGATGTACAAGAATTTAAAAGATATGAAATTAACTTGAACTTGGGAGAACTAGCTAGCTGACTAAAGTTGACAATTTAAAAGTAATTTTGTCTTAAAACTAGTTAGATTTTTGTTTGTTATTTTTAGGTCTACTTTATTGTTGACTTTTGAAAGTCAAAAAAATGTTGTTGCCTTTTTGAAAGTCAATGTTCAAGTTCAATAATATTCTCTTCCTTTTTGCCGAAACAAAAATAAAATGCGAGGCGGAAAATGTAATGAGCCCGAGCCAAATGCTCCCCCTTGGCCAATGCTCCACCTTAATTGGATGCCAAGAAAAATAAATCCTAGAAAAAGAGAGAAATAACTTGAAAAAAAAATCCTAAAAAATAAAAAATAAAAATTAACTTAAAATAAAAAAGATTCTAGAAATAAAACAAGAACCATCCTATTGAGGTGGAGGATGAGAAAGAGCGTTAATACGCTCAAATATATGATTGAGGAGGAACCTCATTTCATCTTGAAGTTCGTGGACCATAATGCGGGTCCTTTCACTTAGATGAGCGGTTCGCTCACAATGGGAGCAACCATGCACTATTGTGAAATTACCAATTTACCCTTGGATGTACTAGTTGGTTCAATTACCAGAAAACTGTTTCACGATTTTCGTCATAAGTCGAGTTCTACAACTCCGTTTAATGCACGGCCAGCAGCCACGTTCAAGTTAGGGTATTATAAAAAACTTTTATTCTTTGATCAACAAGGGGTTATATGCAAGTTTTATGAGTTTTAGCCGTTTAAAAATCTGTTACTCAGTTTTGGACACGTTTAGCCGTTTTGGCTCTAGTTAATTTATCGGGATGAGTTACGGCACGAGCCACCCGGCGAAACGACCAAAAGATATCAATCTATAATCCTATGTTATTAATTAAGTTTCTTAGTCCACGAATTTTACCCAGAATTTACGTTTACAGCCTCTGTCCAGTTTCTGTGTTGCAAATCTAGTCCTTTCGACGGTTTCTAGTGTTTTAGTCCAATTTTCCAAGCACAATCAAGTATAATAAGCATATAGAACATGTAAAATATATAAAATGCTAGTATATATAGTAATCAAATGATAACATAAGAGTTTGCTTACAACACTTGTGAAGAATAACTATCAAGAAATAAGAACTAGAATCACTAAAACCTATAGCTTCAACCAAACCCTTTGCTTCCAATTCTTTTATCCATATTGCTAACCCTTGCTAGGCTTGATCTAATTCTTGTATAAACCTTATAATCTCAGCCCCTTAAACCTTGTATAACTTCTAATTCAACCATGGGATCATGAAACAAACTCAAGATTAATGTATAGAATACTAAGGCCTTGAACTTTGGTATGTCACTTGAAGTATGAAGATCAAGTATGGAAGGTGATTGTATTTGGGTGTGTTCGGCATCAAGAGAGGGAAAGAATACATGGATGAACCTTAGTGTGTAAAATGGAATGATAAGTGAGACTAGAGGAGATCATATGAGACTTTGATACTAGGTTACTTAGTATGTTGTATAAACACATGTATGCTTCTAAGCTCATTAAGGCTTATCACAAGCCAACAAGGCTTGTGACTTAGCATAAAATTTCGTTCATGCTCTATCTTGGATGACTAGGTATGGATTTTGATAATATCTTGCTTTTACGGAGTGAGTCTTGGTTCCGTTAATTACTAAATGTAAGCCGTTAAGTCACGAAACTTAAAACTGGGTATCCGAAAAATATGAAACTTGTAGGAATGATGAAACTCATCATTATACTTCATATAAAAATATAAAATGAGTGATAAGTCTTATTGGGTGCAAAAACGTTGCCTAAAGCTGAAAACACGGGTAAAAAACGCGTAAAATGCAATTTATCATAAAAGAACGAGATTTCAGGGAAATGACCATGAATTTATTTAAAGTAGACTAAAATTAGTCTATAAGTGATATGAGATGTCAAAATGTGGTTTTCGTTATCGATGGGATAACTTAACAGTTATACGTGAAGTCTAAAAGTTACGCGATTTAAGTAAAAATGTAGAGCGTACAAGGTTAATTTTTTTATGGTCAAAGGAGGAGGGAAATATGTTTAACTTTTCCAAAAATGTAAAAGTGTCAAAACATCCTAGAAACACAGCAGCGAATGGTTAAGTCGGATCTAAGTAGAATTGTTTAAAACGTAAGTTTAGTCTCTCGACGGGGTTTATTTGGTAAAATTAAAATGAAATCTTAAAAATTCTCTAATTGATTATGAGTGATCTAAAAATTAATCTGATGTGAGGAAAATTGTCATAGTTGGTTTTAGTTATGCGGGATGTTTAAATGGTGTTTCGACCAAAACGAAACTTTAAGACGATGTTTTCTTAATAACTTTTGCGAAGATGAGCTAATGATTGTCAAACTCTCAGGTTATTACTAAAATAAATTAACTTACAAGAATATGAAATAAAAATTTTACGGGATGAATAGTGAAAGTGAATAGTAACTTTTTATAAAAAAAATAAAAAAAAATGAAAAGTAACCTGAAAATGCGGGTTGTTACAGTCTCACCACCTTAATTTGAATTCCGTCCCGGAATTCAGTGTGTGTTATCAGATGTTGAGGTGTCTAGAAAAATGTTGGTATACGCACCAAATTCTAATCTTTGCGTTCTCAAGTTTCTCTTCATAGAATGTGTTATGTACCGTTCTAAGTTTTTGGTGGTGGCTTAAGTTGATAATCTAAAGGTGTAAGATATTGTTGATGCGAAATGGTTTATAATGATGTGATAATTGTCGTTGTAGGAAAGTCTTGATAGTGGCAAGTGGTTATCCAAACCATTTCCAAAGTTGATCATGTCTTAGGTGGTTTCTGGATGAAGGCAATATAGTATAGTGTTTATGTCTACTAGTGTTTGAAAGAAACGTGATATTATGAAGTTTTACATACTGATTTATAATGGAGTTCAGTTAATGATGTGATATGTTGACGATTAGAAGAGTGTAGTGTACGCTTACCATTATTCTTAGATAGAGATATCAAGTTTGTTTTAAAATCATAAGTGGATTGTAAAGGATTATGGTGGAATGATAGCCATGAAACCTAAACAGGCTAGTACTTCTAAGAAATGACGAGAAGATTTGATGACTATCCCAAGATAGTAGTTAGGATTATTCCATAAATGAAAACTTTCAAGAATGAAATTAGGTAGTACAAATAATTGTTAAGATCTCGCTGAGTGGTAAGACATTATCATGTCTTTTTAATGAATTCTGGTGGTTTATCGAGTTCAAGTAGGAAATTAACCTGATCATAATCCTAGTATAACTATTCTTAGTGTTTGAAAATTTTAAGTCGAACATAGTTAGTCAGACTATGTTCCACTGTCCCTAGGTTAAATATAGGTGACTAGACTATATTTAGCCTGGGTTCGATAAATTTTCCAAATACCTAAATTAGGTATACTTGTGATATGTCCATAGCTTTTGAGAAATTGTCCACTAAGCAAAGGCGATATCAAACCATTCAGTTGCAAGTCCCGGCCATAAAAGACTTGTAGCCTATGTTTTCACATTCCATTGCATAGAAGATAGTATGGGTAGATACGTGTGGAAAGAAATTTTTAAGTAATTCTAAAATATTCCATACTTGTCTAGAATCGCGAACTTTTAACAATGAAGGTTTCAAAATATAACTTTGATGAATGTAGAGAAAGCTGCTGAACTTCAGCTTTTGAAGATGATGAGTCAGTTTATCGTTTAGAAATCCCATTTCTTGTATTTCCATTAGGAAAATCGATAGATTGTGACGGGTTTCATGTAAAACAATATCATATAAGGTTTTATAAGATAATTTCTAGAGTCTATTGTATAACTTACAATATCTATGAAGTAAATTAGACCATTGTGTAACTCACAAGGTTTGAGAAATGATGGAGAGATCATTGTGTAACTCGTAATGTCTTGAGAAATGATGGAAGGATCATTGTGTAACTCACAATGTCTTGAGAAATGATGGAGAGATCATTGTGTAACTCACAATGTTTTGAGAAATGATGGAGAGATCATTGTGTAACTCACAATGTCTAAGGAATAAATGAGTTAATTGCTTCATTTACAGTTTCTAGGGATGCAATTAAGACCACTGTAGGATTTACAGTATCTGAGAATGTAATAAAGACCACTGTAGGATTTACAGTGTCTGAGAATGTAATAGAGACCACTGTAAGATTTACAGTGTCTGAGAATGTAATAGAGACCACTGTAGGATTTATAGTGTCTAAGAATGTAATAGAGACCACTGTAGGATTTATAGTGTCAGAGAATGTAATAGAGACCACTGTAGGATTTATAGTGTCTGAGAATGTAATAGAGACCATTGTATCTCAAAATGTATGGGAAGTAGGAAAGACCATTGTAATCAGTTACAATGTCTTGGATAAAGTTTCGTAATCCTAAAATGCACGAGTAAATGCATGATTGGGAGATTGGGAAAATATGATTGTGCCGTAATGTCTTAGAATAGGCATACGCATATATGTTTAGTACATCG
Organism: Chrysanthemum makinoi; assembly: GCA_910596185.1. Classification (NCBI taxonomy): domain Eukaryota; kingdom Viridiplantae; phylum Streptophyta; class Magnoliopsida; order Asterales; family Asteraceae; genus Chrysanthemum; species Chrysanthemum makinoi. The sequence goes on along the minus strand of OU343217.1, from coordinate 65,992,924 downwards.
TTTATGGTTGAAATTATGTCGAATGTATATATCAATATACTAGTGTGTTTGTGTAGCTTAAAATGCTTAAAAGTCACATAATCGTCTGGAGGATGGAAGGCACGGAGAACGAAAGGCTATAAAATGTTTTTGTTTGTAAAAGTAGTTATAGTTTAGGTCACAATTAGACCTGTTTATCTATAATTAAGGCTCTGATACCAATCTGTAACACCCCCCAATTTCATTATACGCAGCAGAATTCAAACTGGGTATTACTGCATGGCACAATAGTCATAACAATAGAAAACGAACTCTAATGGAGTCGTTTTAAAAGATTTATCATTCGATTTATATAAATATCAGAGTTTACAAAAATGAGGTCCTAGTAGTTTCATGGTTTACAAAATACATTAAATTGGTTTTCGAATGATAATAAAATTTATAGCCTTCTTGAGTATCCGTGCTCCTCCGTGCCAGCCTCGTACAATATGGACCTGAAATACATGCTTAAAACTGTCAACACAAAGGTTGAGTGAAATTCATAGAGTTTAGGAACTTTTTTTGTGCTATGACTTCAACATCTTCGTCGTCGTCTGCTTCCAAATCTACAACAACTTTTTTTGCCTTCGTCTTTTTGCCCCTGCCTTTTGCCGGTTCACGTGCTTTTGGAACTTTGAATTGTGAACCGGACGGTTGTGATTCCATTTGGGGCAACTGTGGAGGCTGTGACGGGTTAAAAAACTGTGGAGGTTGTGACGGGTTAAAAAACTGAGGTGATGGAAATCGGCCGGGGTAATTTGCGAAACCTTGTTGAAACTGATATTGTTGGTTAAGCATTATTTCTTGTGGAGACAGGTTGGAATTGGTCGAGGAGGGGGTAGACGGGTTTGAAGAACCCCCGTATTGTGGTGGGTTTTAGTTAAGTAGGTTTGTGATGTATCTTCCGTCATTTGAGTTTTGAGACATTGTGAGATATTTTTTCTTTGGGTTAAGTAAGAATGGAAGATTTTGGGTTTGAAGATGTGTGTAAATGGTGAAGATGAAGATGATTTATATAGGGGTGGTGGGTTTTTAAAAAAATATATATACGTTATATATATCCGTTTAATAACGGATATATATACGTTTAATATGCTTTGTGTCAGTCTTTTTCTCTCGTCGTCACCACGATGAGTTCAACAACGGCGAACAACGACGAGGCACCCCGGTGTCAAAACGAGGCACGACGGAGTGCCAGGGTGGACGACGAAGGGTGAAGACGAGGGGACACCGGGTGCTCTTAAAGTGGCATATCATAAAGTTAGTACTGATATGTCACAATAGTTAATGATTTAAGATCATTTGAGGACAAAAGATTATTTACATCCTTTTATTTCAAATATTAATAACTTTCAAACCGTTAATCGTTAAGCGGAAAAAAATATCATTGCGACGAACATTTAATTGTCTTTCTATAGATACGCACTTTGATATACTTTCGACAAATTTTTTTTCTTCGTATTTTTCACTTTTTTTTTTAAGTTTTTTTATTTTTTTACGTTACTGAAATTTGCATTAAAAAATCATATATGATTAAACACTAATTTGAATATTACATGTGATATTAGTGTTATATCATATATGATATTAGTGTTATATCATATATGATATGTAATATCACATGTGATATTAGTGTAATATCACATATGATATACATATCATATCACATGTGATATTACATATCATATATGATTTAACACTAATATCACATGTGATATTCAAATTAGTGTTTAATCATATATGATTTTTTTCATGCAAATTTCAAGTAACGTAAAAATAGACGAAAAAACGTGAAAAAATCGTTTTTTTTCTTTTTTCGAAAGTATATCAAAGTGTCCGTCTATAGAAAGATAATTAAATGCTCTTCGCGATGGTGTAAATATTTTCACTTAACGATTAACGGTTTAAGAGATATTTAAATTATAAAAAATAGATGAAATAATAAAATGCTTTTAATCTCAGTATTTTTTTATTTTTTTTTAGATGGATGGTGGAGATGATTCCCTTTATATGTAAGAAAAGTTTGGTATGTAAAATAACTTCCCTCATAGTTAATAGTATTCTTAGAGAAAAGAAGTCTCAAAGAACATTGTCTTCAAGTGGACTTACTTTTAAAACAAAAAGAAATACCAGTAATAGTATAGATGGTAGCCTAGGACATACACCATAAAACAGAAATTATATGGGGTGGGGTTATTGGGACGGTGACTATTATTTTAGATTGACCCCTTCTATTTTTATTATTATTTTTTTCTTTTTTATAATTTTGTTTATATCAAAAAACTATAAACCTGAAAATGCAGAACAGTAAATATAAAGTTTAATAAGTCAAACGCTTAAAACTGTCATAAATACGAAACAGAAATTGATAAAAAACTGTGTTATACTGAAAAAAGTGAGGGACAAAAAGAATATTCCCCTATGATGTGACATCATAAGGGATTCCAATAGTACAACCCATTATATGTTCAAATGTTAGCCGTAATATCCGCCATAGATACATTTTCCTTTGTGAGTTAATTGTCTCTCATGTTAGCCGTAATAACCGCCACACATGGATTTTCCTTTCTGAGTTAATTGTAGCACGTCATAGTCGTTGTGCTTTACATTGAAAAATCACCAATTCCAACTATAATACTACCTTCGTCTCATAATAATTGTCCATTTTGACTTTTCTAAGTCTTTTTTATTAAACTTTGACCATAAATATTTTTATTTGTATAATAAAATATTTGATTAAAAAATATATAAATAGATTGAGTTTTAAATGTATTTTTATTTGGTATAATTTTCATCAAATATTATATAACACAAATAAAAATATTAGTGCTAAAAGTTAAACAAGAAAGACTCAAAAAATCAATGACAATTATCATGACTAGGAGTAAGTCCAAGTTGATAACCCTTACTACAGGGCACAGAGAATCATAGGAAAACGAATGTTATGCATAATAAATCATTGAAAAAAAGTATATTATGCATAATGGATCATAAGGGGATCGGTATATTATGCATAATAGGTTTTGACTTGTTTGTAATTCAAAATGAATAAAAATTATAAATACATACAAAAGATTATTTATCAATCTCCACCATTCATTTTTATTTGATATAATGAATGAGATTAATCTCAACAATTTTAAAAAGCCACTTTCATCATCTTTTTTCAAATGTTAATAACTTTCAAACCGTTAATCGTTAAGCGAAAAAAAAATCATTGCGACGAGCATTTAATTATCTTTCTATAGATAGGCACTTTGATATACATTCGACAAAAATAAATTCGTATTTTTCACGGTTTTTTTTTTTTAAGTTTTTTCGTTTTTTACGTTTCTGAAATTTGCATTAAAAAATCATATATGATTAAACACTAATTTGAATATCACATGTGATATTAGTGTTATATCATATATAATATTAGTGTTATATCATATATGATATGTAATATCACATGTGATATTAGCGTAAAATCATATATGATATACATATCATATTACATGTGATATCACATATCATATATGATTTAACATTAATATCACATGTGATATTCAAATTAGTATTTAATCATATATGATTTTTTTTCATGCAAATTTCAAGTAACGTAAAAAAAGAAGAAAAAACGTGAAAAAAACGAATTTTTTTTCTTTTTTCGAAAGTATATCAAAGTGCCCATCTATAGAAAGATAATTAAATGCTCTTCGCGACGGTGTATATATTTTCACTTAACGATTAACGGTTTAAGAGATATTTAAATTATAAAAAATAGGTGAAATAATAAAATGCTTTTAATATTAGTCATTGATTTCTTTTTAGATGGATGGTGAAGATGAGTCCCTTGGTATGTAAAAAAAGTTTGGTATGTAAAATAACTCTCTTTATAAGTCATAATTTTGTGGTGGTTATGATTAGGGGTGTCAAATGGGTCGACCGGACCCGACCCGAACCCGAAAAAGTCTTATAGCATTCGGGTTCAACTCGGCTTATTGGGTCTATCGGGTCAACCCGATAGCCTTATAGGGTCGGGTTAAGGTTATATTTTTCTTACTTTATCGGGTTCGGGTTCAACCCGATAACCTGATAAATATATAAGCCTTTCTTGTTCTTTTTTTCATTTTAAGCCCAATAACATTTTAAATCCTTACCTGATGATATATCATCACTGAGTTTACATTTAGCCCAATATGTCAATTAGGGAAAAAAAATTGCAACAGCTTTTATTTTCTCAATTTGACGGTATGTATTCTCTAAAACCTATCACTTATACAATCACATGTTTAGTTGATATCTTACTTGGCCATAGAATCAGTAAGCTTAAGATCCTATATGTTGTAAACAGTTTAAATACATATATTCTCATTGTCCTATCTCTTAAAGATAGTTTTTAATAAGATTGTGTCGTTAACATTCGTTTCTTGATTTGAGCTGATTGGATAATTTTAAAGCGTACAAAAGTAGGGACTTACATACTAATTAGAATACAAGTATGGCAAGTTCTACCTCTTCACAAAACAATATTGTTTCCAATTCTAACATGGGCTTATAAGAAAAAAAGAAAGATTGATTAGTTTTATTAAAATAATCTTGTAATATTAATTTCACCAATCAAAGATGTGTGTTTTGCGAATCAGTAGGACAGTGAACTCGCCACAACCCGATAGCAACCCGACAACCCAACCCGATTCAACCCGACCCGTTGTGACCCGAAACCCGATAACCCGACTTCTTATAGGGTCAGGTTAGGGTTAATATTTAGAACACCAAAACCCGATAAACTCGACCCGATAAACCCGACCCGATAACACCCCTAGTTATGATATTCCTTTTTTTAGGTAATCATTCAATAATAATACTCCAGAGGCCCAGAGCTGATAAAAAAATTCTACACCTACAAGTCATATACGCTTGCCATAATTTCTGGATTCTTATAAGTTATAACCCACCATCAAAACTACATATGTTCACTTTGCAAGTGAAGATTTCTCAATGTCATAGTAATATAAATGTAATAAATAAAAAAGTACTCATTTCCCCCCAACTCCTATAAACTAGTAATGAAACAAAGATTTCCTACCTTTGCAAAAATCTAAACAAAATAAAAATTCATTCTTTACCACCCCCAAAACCCAAAATTAGAAAGAAAATTAGTCTCTTTTTCAAGAGCATTTGCCTGCATATTTTCTCCATTTTCAACAAAAATTATGTGCATCTAGCTCAATTCTTCATCTTTAACCTCCCCCAATTGTGGCACATTTTCTTTAGATTAACGAAATGCGGGTCTCTGTTGGAATCTCTACTCCGTTTTGTGATGTTTGGCCATGAGAATTATGATGCAAAATTGAGATATGTTCGGATCTTTTTAATGTTTTCAAAGGTATTTTCCTGATGATTTCCAGATTCTTCCTTCGAGAGAAATGACCATGACAGTAACATCATCATGGTATTTCCTACGGTCGCCTTGTGGGATATCCAACAATTCATGCAAATCCATTCCTGCATACAGGAATAATATCAGAACTATTGCTCGGTGAATTTCGAGTTTTGAGCGGCCAATATATATCATATAAAACATATAGGTAAGGACAAGGTATATATGTTTCAATCATACAGCAAACATGAAAAGAACAAAAAGTAGGGCAAGATTACCAGCTTTCTTGGCTGCGCGCAAAAGAAGCTCCTCAATAAGGTGTTGAGCAGGATCGCCATCAGGGAACTTGTCCATAAAAATGTCAACATGAGAAACGACTTCCTCATTGCTAAAATACTGATACAACCCATCTGATGAAAGAATCAGAAACTGGTCTCTTGGACATAGTTGATGGTGTCTAAGAGAAGGTAGACAAGATATGTATGGTGCATCTCCGATAAACTCATTGCGAAACATCTCCAATAACGAATCATTCCATTTCGCCTAAAACAATGACATAAGAGCTTATTAAATTATTGATGAAGTAATATAATATTTCAAATTTTAAGCATTGCCATACACAACTTAGAGCTAGAAACATATTTATTAATACATTGGTTGCAGTTAATGGCATAAATGCAAATTTGTGAGACTCAGTACAACTGATTGTGCAAATAGAAGAGTGAGGGAAAGAAAGAAGTATTGAACAAACCTGTTTGAGGGATCCAGCCCCAAAAGCACGAGTCACTTTAAGTCGGCCTTTCACCCTATCATTGACAATACAATGGTTGTCATCAGGATGCTCATTCTTGATTCTAGTAACTTCCTGCAACAGTAACAAGATTTCTGCGATAATTTGAGATATCTCTGGTAAATTTAGGTAGTATTCAACATAAAGTAAAAAGAAAATGAAACAGTAATCAAATCCACAATATAGTGACTAGACATAAGCAAAGAATGACGCATTCACCGCCACACGCAAGCACAAAGACAATGAAGCATAGAAGTTACTTGTTCAGATTTCTGGTTTTACGATCAAGAAGCAAGTTTCAAGAAAATTGCAAAGACTTAGTTTAGCCGTTCATTTAGCAGCTTTAGTTTCTTGTTGATAAATTGAGTTAGAAATGTTATTGGTAGATGCATTAATCGCTTTCGGTAAAGCATGAGGCACTCTATAAGGAGAATCACTAAAGGTTGATATCATAAGGCAACTATCTATCAGATTCCGGTTGCAGATAAATTAATTTATCACAACAATTAGTCATTTAAACATTACAAAAATCTATCATCAAATTCTTGATCCCTATTTCAAAAGTGCAATACAAATTCTTGATCCAACATTTTTTGTTTACTCCATTAAGTTCCGCACTGCATGATAAAACTTAAGTTTCCTAGACTGCTATTACTTTTACAAACTAGATCAATTTTTCCCCCAAGCTTGTTGCCAAAACATATACTCCAGATGAGCCCAGACATCATTTCAATGCAAATACTTATTTGGTGTTCTCTTCCACAATGGATTGGAACAGAAAGACAAGTATTCCCTTATAACATTAAAATGCTTCAATAAATTAGAGGAACCTCACATGGAAGTATACCAAAATGTTAGTAACACTTTCTCTCATATAAGGTTACGAAAAAGTAGCTTCGAATTAATGATTAATCCAACACATGAGCATTGTTCTTCCCTTGCCTGTCATGTAAAACCTATAATCTATTGGCGATATATCTACATTGATTTCTTATACTCGTTTAACTGATAGAATTCAAAGACACCTCTCTCAGTGCTTACTTTAACATAACCACTTACCCATTATGTTATAGGTCGCAATTTTCATCTTCCGAGCACATTACTCTAATCAGAATGAGATGAAAATACTTTGGTATAAGGTATGACCACAAACTTTGGACACGTGTCATTAGTAAAATATTTCCCAATAAATTGAAATTTCAATTGATCGTGTAAATTGAAATGTGTTTCTCGTCTAAGGAACCAAACGACTTGACATCATTAGATTAAAGTAAGAAAAAGCAAAGACAAGGACTAAAGTTAAGGTATTGGTCTGTACCTTCTCCAATTATGTGGTACCCAAAACTAATTTACCTTTCAGAATTCCATAAAGATTTGATATGGTTTACACACGATGGGTCATATCTCTCGTTATCCATATTCATTAAAAGCAGATGTGAAAGGCAATTTAACTACGATGAAGAGATATCAACTGTACGCGTCCTATACTCCTATAGAATCCAATGATACTACATCGTCTACCTTAATTTTTACAAAACACCTCAAATCATTAAAATAAGTCAATAATGGATCTTAGTTTCGGAAATTTCACTACTTGAGATGAACAATTAACAATGTACGAGAATATCATAGGCAAATTAGTTTTGCAGTAGAAAATACGATATCATAAAGACAACCATTAATATAGGATCAAGTCAGAACTCAAAAACTTACTTCTTCGATGCTTGTGCTATGATCAGTAGACAGTTGCAGCGCTGTCAACTTCACATCTTGATCAGGAACTTCACGTTCTGCATCTGTGGATTCGTTAGCTACACCCTCAATGACCGTCCCATTATCCCCTGTCTGGGATGAACCAGCTTCTCCGTTTTCATCATGTTGTGCAACAATAGCTCGACTATCTCCTAAATTCATGACATACACATCCTCGTCTCTCATCAACACAGCCAATAAACAAGAACCCATAAGCGCAAGCTCCGGATACTGATCCATGACCTTATCAGTCATATCCAAATACGCAAGCTCGGTTACTTCCAAAGCCCTTGACATTGCTTTCAAAACCAATTCATGGTCTACCGGACCATCTTTTTTCTTCCTACCACTTCTAACAACATTATCCATCTCTATTCTATTTTCCACTTCTTTTTCCTCTTTCGCATCCAATCCAAATTTCCACGCAAAGAACTTACCACCCTCCTTACGCTTAGAAAACCCGTTTCTCAACTTAGACAACAATAAGGACCTACGATTAACCCCTGAACTAGTCTTACTTACACTAAGCGCATCATCAACCGAAAACGCAAACCTTTCAGACCCGGAAAGATCAAGCCCGTCTTCAGGCTCTTCTTCCGCGAGATACTCCCATAACCTCTTCCTAGTCACAATCTCTTCTCCTGATCTAAACGACACTTTCTTTATATTGGTTTCTTTTACTTCTTCTACTTCTAATGGACGCGACTGGATGTCAGCATTGTCAGCTACATCCTCTAAATCCCAAAACAGCCCCTCGAGCTCCTTATACATAGCCTTATACAAATTCCCCATCAAAAACTCAGGCGCGTCAGGACCATTAAACCCGTCATAAATCCCAACAAACAACCACCCGTGCTCTTCCGACACAACCACATGCACTCTATCCTCCCCCGCTTTCCCTAACGCCCACTGCACATCCCTCTCATTCCTCACATTCTCCCCCTCCTCTCCCCCACCCCCACCTTCCTTCCCATTCCTAACAAAACTCCTAACAGGAACAATCCAAGGCCTGGGATAGAAACTTCTACTTAACGCCTTTTTAATCCCCCTAACCCCCCTCCTCCCCTTTTTCCTAGCATACATTCCGCTATTTAACGGCGCAGAATACGCTATTCCTACTTCATTACTTCTACCATTACTATTACCTAAATTTGAATGTAAATTAGAATCTAAGGGACCGGATAGAGCGCTACCACGCTCAATAGGTCCCGACATGAAATAACCGCCCATCCTAACAGACTCGCCACGTGGCAAGGGCTGTAACGGCAAGGCGCTAAACGACGACGTACTTTCAAATCCACTAGTGGCATAATCGTAATTATTGTGAACATCTAAACTATCTGATAACTGTATTGTGGGAGTGAGAGCATTGGCGCTAACGGAAGCGCCTGAGATGGATTTGAAAGCGGTGTTTTCGGGTGGCGCGTGAGAGTAACGGAGAGAGTTGGAAGGTGAAGTGAAGCGATCTGAGGTGGAAGGTGAACGGATGTAACAGAAGGAGTGGCCTAGTGTTTCTTCTTCTAATGGTTGTTGTTCAGTTGGTTGAGGTGAGTGGTGGTGGTGGTGGTGTTTGAGGCAGGGGAGGAGGTGGGAGAAGGTGCCTCCCATTGCATTTGATTGAATATTTGCACACAGTGTGTGTGAAAATGTATTAAATTAGTGTGTGTGTGTTTTAGTGTGTGTGAATGGGGGAGTTGTTGTTTTTAGAGAGAGAAAGTGGAGTGGAGTGGAGTTGATGAAGGTGAAAGAATTGGAGAGAGAAAGGGAGAGTGGACTTTTTTGGGGAGTTTGAATGGGAGGAAGTTTTTTTTGTCTTTCAATCAAAGTGAGTTTCATTTATATATCTCACTAGTAATAATATCTTCAAAAGGTAAATGAGAAATAAATATAACTAAAGTATCTAAGAATTATCAATTTGATTTAGATGTACTTTAATATATTCATTAACTAAAAATTAACATTCTTTAACTATTACTACATCCGTCTCATAATAATTGTCCACTTTAACTTTTTCAAGTCTTTTTTATTCAATTTTGACCATAAATATTTTTATTTGTATAATATAATACTTGATGAAAAATATATGAATAGATTGGGTTTTAAATGTATTTTTATTTGGTATAATTTTCATCAAGTATTATATAACACAAATAAAAATATAAATGGTCAAAGTTAAACAAGAAAGACTCGTAAATAGTAAAAGTGAACAATTATTATGGGACGGAGGTAGTACATGCAATCAAACACTAAAACAAACTCTTGAACATTTCTCTAACTTCTCTCTCTAGCCTCTACTGTATCAACAAGTTAACCAAACAAATCTCGACTTTTCCCGGCGGTTGGCTTTGACCGGCCGTCTGGACCTCTTGTACTTTTTTCCCTTCTCAAAATAATAGCCATTACCCATAGATCTGTCATTTCTTACCTTCGCGCTGCCGCCTCCGCTATCTTCTGCTCAGATCCGTTACCATCCGGTCTCTTCTACTCAGATCTATTGAGGTCCGCCATCGATAGCTTGCTGTAACCTTGGGTTTTGATTCTAGATCTGTTTGGTTTTGCTATGGCTCCTTTTAGGATGCTCAGTTTTATCTTCTATGTATGTTATCAGACTTTGTGTACTTTTGTCAAGCTACATCTTTATATGGTTGTGTCTACCAAAAGCTCACTTTGGTGATTCCCCCACCCTTGTATGGTGTTTGTTGTAGTCTGTCACAACTATTAGGGTGTATGCTTTCTTTTGGGTTAACTTGTTGCCTCGTGTATTTTGTTTGGCAAGTCGGATTCGATTTTGCCCATTATGTTCGATGTAACTTGTTGTGTTCAAATCACCTCCATTTGTGAGGAGTGAAATGTAATTTTTGTTAAAAAAAAACTAAAAATTATAATATTTTTTGTGCATCAAATATCAAATGCATTGTTACTATTACTTTATCTTATTTTTATTTTAAAATCAGTTTCAAAATTAATTTGGATGAGAGTTGATTGCACATTATTTATTTTGATGGGGGCATTCAACTGTACAAATAGTCAGAACACAATGAAATATTGACAACTATGTAATGCAAAGAGTAGAGTGTCTCAATCAAAAGCATAAGTGTGCAAATCAATTCTGAATTAAAAGACATCTAAAATAATAAAAATACATCTAATTTAAGTCAGTTATCTCAAATGTGTGATTATAATTGTTTCACATCATTCCCATTTCCCAACTTACGTCTAATATACGAAGACCTTTTGTGTTATAAGGCATTTGTTAAGAGAACAATAGATTTAATTGCGTTTTCTTTTCTTTTTCATTTTTCAGAGTCACATGTATACTTGCGTTACAAAAATTAAAGTAAAAATGTTAACACCGCTGTAACGCAAGTTGCACTTATCATTTTCAAATACTCTCTCTGTCTCAAAATTATTGTTACATATAAAAAGATACAAAATTTAAAAAAAGGGAGAACATTACATTTTTAATCAGTCAAATATCATTCTCACCTACTAAACTTTATTTTATTGGTTGATGCAAGAAAAAGATTAATATTTTTAATCTCAAAAATAAATTTTTTTTTTGAACTTCTTAAAAATAAAATTGAAGACTAATTTTAAGAGCGAAGAAGTATTATTATATGTTGACACAATTTAACCAACTGGCTTAGCTCAGTTGGCTACCTTGGAGTCCTTAGGGGCTCTTGGGGGAGGGAGGTCTTGAGTTCAAATCCTGCAAGGGGTTTGAATGAGTGATTTTCCTTCAAGGTAGTCCTTTAATGAAGTGGTTTGGGCCTGGTAACCTCAGGTTCGAACCTTGGAAAAGCAGTTTACCCTATTAATTGTCGTGCCTTTCGGATTTGTAGGGGTTTTCCCCATCGGTATTGATATAGGCATTTCCGCTTTGAGGGAGCTTTCTAGCGGACCGGTTTAGACAACGTAGTCTGACTTCATTTAACCGTCGACAGAAGCACCTTATAAGAAATTCACCTTTCAAAAAAAAAAATATATGTTGACACAATTTAATAAACATTATTGTAATGAAAACAATTTTTAATACTAACACTGTTTAATTTAATGGAATATTACTGTAGTTGATTTTGGATTTATAACTTTGACTTGGCAGTAAACCCTATGTAAATTATTTAATCATGATGCACAAAATTAGAAACTATATGAAAGTTTTTTACACATGGACGGTGGAGATGTAACATGAAAGGGATGATGCATGCATTGTGCTGATAGTCAAAGGCCACTTTATTTTTGTCTACGTCTTGTAGACTTTTCTAATATAATTTCCAACTAATATCTACTTTAAAAAATAATTTATCATGTCTTTTATGTATTGTTGTAGTAGAAAATCCCATTACGTACCTAAAATATTTTAAAAATACTATACTTTAAAATTTAAATGTTAAAAAGTGGTATATCAGATTTGTTTCGCAATAAAAGTTCATCTATGGACTATGGAGAATGATCTCGCCGAAAATGGTTGATCTGACAGTCAACTTTACACAGTCACAAAATTAAAACTAAATATAATTAGGTGCATAAAATTTTTGTAAATATACTAACTAAATAAAATTAAAAACACATTTAATGGACCGAGTACATTTAAAATAAACGATGTTTTTTTTCCAAAATTAACATTACTTCAAATAAATCTATGAGTGTCTCGAAAGTCCAGAACCATACGAGAACCCTCTAATTTGTCTTGACTTTTACTTAGCAGTTTATTTTAAACTCGATGTGATTTTTCTTTAAACATCTCATGTCAGACAATTTCTAGCTCTTTCTTGCCAAATACAACAATTAGGTTAAAAAATTACCTATTTTGAAAAATATTTACCTTTGTTGACTTTACAAAAAATGACCCAAATGTTTATGCCAAAAGATTAGAAAGTGAAAATAGAAAAGAGATATATTGGGTCTTACTGTCTTAGTTCGTAAGGCCAAAGCTAATAGCAAACATAAATATTGTGGTTATCATTTGGCACATCAACGTCACATTAACTTTCTCTCTTTAAGATTACACTCAACCACAATTTATTAATAACGCGACCACAACCACAACAATAAACATACCCCATCAAAACTAATAAAAACAAAATACACACACAAAAGAAAATGAAAGTTGTGATTGACTGACAAACCAAAACAATTAAAAGGTTAGTGTTTGATCGGTTGCATTCGGTTGAACTAATGGGCATAACTCGATCACCTACTCGATTGGAGGGCAACCAACCATACTATTAGCATTAGCCTAATAACATCTTACGAGTAGTTTTTAATGTTTGAAAATGAAAAGAGATATATTGGTTTTTTTTACTTTTTATTCTTGGTCAATTTTTTACCTTAAAAAACTTTAATAAGATACGTTAGTCATGGGAATTAGTTGAACTAATTTGTTTATTGTCAAGTAGCGGAGCCTACCAACTGAGCTTTTTCAACGTTTTGTCAAAAAATAAAGATGATGGGAAAAGTACTTTATATTATTTAAATAGAAATGAATAAATAAAGATTCCCGCCTTCCCATACACAAAAATTTGCTCCCTGCAGAAGTCAAAGAGAGTTTGTTTGTTAAGTAAACGACAACACCCATTTTGCAGTCATATTCCCTCCAACTGTTTCACATATATGTATTTTATTATACTTTTTATAAAATAAGAAAGAATTTAAAATTGAAAAACAATTCATTTAGGGAGGAGGGAGTGGTACCCTAATACCCTAGTTTCCACATCACCTCTATACAATAAAAACCCTCCAACTCAAAACTACCCAATTCTACCCTAACACTACCCGATTTGGAGGGAGTGGTACCCTAGTACCCGTTTTTTTTATTTTTTATTTTTTTTAATACATAAAATCACATATAATATTAAAATAAAAACATATCATTTCATTAAAAATAAAAAATACATATTATTAAAATAAAAACAAATTAGAAAAAGTAAAATATAAATATGTATATACTACTAGGCGAGTACCCGCGCCTAGCGACAGCGGTTCCTAACGACAAGCAATTAACGATATACGATATTGTGGTAAAGGTTTGATATAACGTTCAAATTAAAACAGGGAAAGATCAAAATATAATTACAAATTGTTGTAACATGTGATAATTCAACTCTAGCAAAAACTCCTAACATTTATCAAAGAACATATAAAAACATTTAATAACTGAAAATAGAACATTACATCACTTCTGATATAATAAACAACAATGCACGTTACTCGTCACGTAAAATTTCTTAGTACACGACATTTGAAGTGTAAAAGCCTCCTTGACCGAACTTTTTGACTGACTTCACTAATACCTTTGTATTTCTACGTGATATCTCTTTAGACAACGCAACATAAAGCTCGCCATGCGAGAAAACAAAGTCGGGCAAATAGACACGTACATTTTGAATTGTTTAGCCCTGAGCTTTGTTAATAGTCATTGCAAAGCTAAGGCATATAGAGAATTGTATTCTCTCTAGTTTGAAAAGAAACATGTATTCTTTAGATGGGGCAAGAGTAATTCTTGGCAAGAACTATATAACTTGACATGTGAATCAAACCATTTTCTGTATGCATCAACATCCGGTTAACTCTCATAGCCATAGAATTTGCGTACAAAAAAACAACAAAAAAAAAGAAAAAAAAAAAAAGAAGCATAATTGATAAATAACAAATATATAAAACCTGGTATCCATCTTCTTCAGTACCTATACTCATCAAATCGGCATATGCCTGAAATCCATAGATACACACTTCAATCAATTAATCAATCATAAACTAACACTAATTGAATTACATAGTATAATATTGTAACAATTGATAGAGAATATCAAGAATATATCAACCCGAAATTGCAATAGAAAACAAACATAAAAGATAAAATGTGATTTAGTGAAATGATAAATGAGATCATGTAAATAAACCCTACCTCTCTCATTCATTATTTAACCCTTATTAAAATAGTGAAAATAATTAAAAAAATAATAATAAAAAGAATAAATGGCCATAATAAAGTGTATTAGTTCTCATATGTATGTATAAGTAAAATAAAATGTGTCAAATAGTTACTATAGATGCCGATAATTTGGTGTGAAACCCTTAATGCAAAAAACACGCTAGAGGTATTTTTTGAAACTTTCCATGTAATACACTAACTTCAGACTTAACGCAAATTTAAATTGGTGACTAAGTTAGTATTACCATTAACTTTATATAAGATATATATTTTTTCGAAAAAAAATAAGTTAATTCAATGGGACGAATTCAAACTAATTGCAAAGTTCTCATTCAAAGGATGAGTGTGCCCAGTGTCAAAAATATACGCAATGTTGTTATATTTAAAAAAACTTAATGAGGGGAATGATAAAAATATAATAAAATATATATTATAGTAATACTATCTATTTTATTTAAAAACATTTAAAGAGATTAAGAATTACATACACTACAAAAAATTACATACCATTAAATTTGAATAATGCAAAGTTTTTTGAATAGTCAACTGAGATTTGATAAGATTGAAATAGGTTGTCAAAACACATTAGTATTTTTATATAGGCGTTTGGAAAACCCTTGCCATATATAATGTTTGAACTTTGAAGTTTAAATTGAAGAGATAAACACATTTTCCCGTCGTGTTTAAAGAGATGAATCGTGATGGTGTAATTGCCATATATAAGTTGCTATAATTTACAACCCATAATATGTAGAGCCTAGCAGAGAAAATTGTTTCCTTAATCATCATTTTCAACATTAATAATATTTTAACTATGCATGCATGGTTTCTTTAAACGCATGGCATTTTCAACATTAATTTTTAACTATTTCAACATTGACTTTCATCATTTTTCACTTTGATAATTTTGCTTTTATAGATGAGTACCCGTGCATAGCGACATAACTTTATAATGACAGATAATTATAGTTGAGATTTTTTTGATTAATTGTTTCAGGTAACGTTTATGCATATAATGTAAAATTAATTGATTTTTTTTAACATACGACAAAGCAACCCTGTAACTTTTAATTGTTCTGAAACATAAAGTAGAATATTAAAACTTGCTGAAGTGAAGTTTGCAACCATATATTTATAAATAATACTCTTAATATGTCAAGATCAAATTCAAAGTTTCTTCCTAAAGTAACTTGGATGGCATTCTGCTTTTTAGAAAGTCAACTTTTTTTCCAAAGTTGCCTAGATTACAATTATGAAACCGTGTTTATGTTAAATTCGTGTAGTTAAGATATTAAATGAGACATATTTTTTCAACATTCAATTTTTTGTTTCACTTTCATTGACTATTTTTTCAACATTCAACTTTCAACTTTGACTTTTTTTTCATTTTATATAGTAAAGATAAGGTTTGAAATGTAAACATGTATATACTATAAGGTATAATATATAAATTACTTATATATTAAAAAGTAAAATATAAAATACATATACCTGGTCTTCTCCTTCTCCCTCCATGTTTACAACCTGTACCTGCAGAAAAAATAAACGAAGCAAAAAATATGTTCTCCTTCTCCCAAACGGTCACTTTTTTCAAATCTTCTCACAATACTCGCTCGGGCTCACAAACCGAATTTGTTACTCGATCAAAGTACCCGAAGTGGACGGGGCGGTGTACCCGCTCGGCTTCACCTACTCGATGGCACTACCCGTGCCCACTCCCTCCTCCCTTAATGAGTAGTAAAATTAAAGCTAATTAAAATAATTTTATTATATTTCAATTTTTTCCTAAATAAGCGTTTAACTTTAAAAATAACTAATCAAAATAATTTTATAGTAATATTTAATTAGTTACCCATAAATGTTTATAACATTTTAAAAAAATCACAACAAACACTTTTCAAAAGAATTTACCAAAATCGATATTTTGGACAAGCAAACAATTTACTCTCTAATTCATTCAACCACATATCCAAGCTAAAAGACAAAATACACAAAGAGCAAATGATTTGCTCTCATTCCTAATTGCTAGTCGTCTCGCTAAAAAACAAAATACACAGAGAGCAAATGATTTTATTTCCATTCCAATTACTCGTCGCTTCGCTAAAAAACAAAATACACAAAGAGCAAATGATTTGATTTCCCTTCCAATTGCCACACCTCGCCAAAATCCAAAACACACAAAGAGCAAATGATTTTATTTCCATTCCAATTACTCGTCGCTTCGCTAAAAAAAAATACACAAAGAGCAAATGATTTGATTTCCCTTCCAATTGCTCGCCACCTCGCCAAAATCCAAAACACACATAAAGCAAATGCTTTGCTCCTTCGGGTTAAAACTATGTCGATTTTTGTAATTCTCATTTCAAAGATTCATTTTGGTAATACGTGTGTATATATGTTCATTAAAAAAAATCTCTTTCTAAAACTATGATCACCTTTAAAATAAACACTTTTTTGATTTAAAAAAAAAAAAAATTTTAAAAAATTGCATACTTTCAAGTTTCAACATCTATGGACAAATGATTTTTTTTCTCTCGTTTCAATTATACTCATTCGTATCCTCACACCAACGACCACACAAAAGCCCCCTTAAACTTTTACAAATGTGATAATTCATAAGATTTAAGTTGTGGAAGTTATACTTTCTTAAGATCAAGTAACAATAATTGTTACTCCGTATTAATGATATATATAAATTGAGACAAAAGTACATACTATAAAAAGGGGAACAATGCATTTTCTAGGAAAAATAATAATAAATACAATATCGTATATCTTTGGATAGGTACAACAGTTTATGTGGTTAACAAGCAAACGAGTGAATATTGTTTTGATGTGTCAATGTCGACTTACTTATTTGATAATGAGAATCTATTTTGGTTGTGTTTTCTTTGAAAATTCAGCAACGAAAGGATAATCCTAAATTGGTAATAGACGCAATCACGCAAGACCTGTCATTTTTATTGAATTTTAGTCATACTAAAGTTGTCTTAATCATAACCAATATATTAATTACTTGGTTTTGCATCCAAGTTGAGATGAGCTAGGATTCATAACACCTAAGACCTAAGGCGGTTTTCTTGATTCTACTGAAATATATTATTATTATTATTATTTCATTTTTTTACGTAGTGTATCGTATTTTTCTGAAATGCATCATGCCTAAATATAATGTTACGTGTGGTTTTAATAAGGTACTAATAATATTTTTTAATACCGATGGGGTGCTTGTTAAAAAAATTTAAAAGAAGAAAAAGAAAAAAAAAAAAAAAACGAAGGGTGTTTAGTTTGCATTAAGGATGACTAATATTGAAAGAAGAATGACTTGTAAACCTAACATGCTTGACGCGTTTAAAAAATGTCTTGATTTATAGGTTGATTCCCATTTTCAATAACCAAGCAGACAAACCAAACACTTACTAGGAATAAAAGCGATTATCCACTTCGAATTGTTGATTAATCGCCAAAGATGACTTAAAACCAATAGTTCATTATCTAGTGGATCTTTCTGTTCTAATACTCTATCCGAGAGTTATCAGTATTTATCAAATATGTTCCTATCTAACGGAACACTATTTGATCAAATGACAAAGGCATTGTGGAGAAAAAAAATGGCTTTTTCTGTCCGATACCGTCAAATCAAACTTGTGTCTAGTTATACATGGTAGGTTAATATGTAGAAGGATCGAGATATTCTCAAATTAGTTTTAACCTAGAAACACTTTGGTCAAAAAGCAAAGAGAGACATAATAAAACAGATGCCATATGTCTTAACCAGGTTCTTTTGACAAGCTAAAATTTCACATTGTGGGGAAAATGCATTTGATCCAAAATTCGATTTAAAAAAGTTTATAAATGGACAAAGTTTGATGGTACCAAAACAATGGAATCTATTCCTCGTTTACCATTTTATATGATGAAAGCACTTTCTATTCTTGCTCAAATTCAACTACACTTTTTAATTTGCTTTAGAGGCATTCAATTTTTTTATTTTTTATTTTCATTTAATAAACCTAGTATTGAAAAAGATTTATATAACTGAAACCATGTGTTTGTTTTTGTTTACATCAAATATCTTTCCTTTTGTTTATGTAGTTTTTGGTTCAATATTCATGAGCTATTTGTTACTTGTATTATTTAGGAGGGAAAATAATCTTTGCTGCAAATAGCAGAGAGACTTCGCTGCTGCTAGGCATAAATCAAAGACAAATCAGTGATCATTTGTGTATAATCATAAAAGTTGAAAGGCTACAAAGTGAACAATCAATGAACATTTTTATTGGTTGCATCAGATAACTCCTTGTTGTTTGCAGCAAGGATGTTATTCCCTATTTAGGAAAAAGTTACATGTTTAATGACTTTAATCACGTGAATTGGCGGGAATACTTTATCCTGAGTGTTTTTTTCACCGGTCATTGTTCACCCCACAAGAAATAACTCCGACAATTTTTCTAGCCTAGTGGGACACCAACTGGAGTGAGCAAAAGCCGAGACTCGAACCCTTAACCTTTTATCCATAAAATCTCTCCAATTAGCCCATGTATTTTTCAAAAGTATGTACCAACTGAGCAAAAGCCCTTTGGTTACAATATTCCAAGAACATAGATCACCTGACATTTCGGGCCTGTTTGGCCGGAGCTTTTTGAGGAGCTGTTAGCTTTTTGTTACAAAAATAATCTCTTTTAAAATAAGTAGCTTTGTTTGGATACATTAACTTCAAGCTTTTATTTCAAACAAATAGCTCCTAAATGAAAAGCTGATTCATGAAGCTTTTTAAACATCTTGGAGCTATTAAAACTTTAAATTACTGATATACCCTTCAAACATTTGTTTAAAATTATAAATATGTCCTTTTATTTTCATTTTGCATCTTATAATTACATTTAACAGCTAATTTACCAAACATTTTTATTGAAAAAATACAGCATTGTAATTTCGTAATTTACATTTAAAGATACAAATTTTATAGCTTGGCCACAAACATACCCTTCAACTTGATGCCTATCATTTAGTGATACTCCTCACGATTTTAAACGATTGTCTTTCGAAAAAAAAAAATGGCACGGATGAAATGTTTACATAACATCGTGTTCTTGATCCAGGCCAAAATCCCACATTGAGGTCCATACTGCATAACATAATTATTGTAGTGTTTTTGTATTATAATGGCAGTGCATGTGCATACAGTGGTTTTGTATTAGTAATGAAATTTAGCAAGAAAAAATTATTGATACCACATTGTAGTTTTAAATTCTTGTAGACATGAAGAGAAGATCCAAAGAATGATCCATCACTTTCTTCACCTAACATCTCTTAATTGCCAAAAGGGTTTCACTTGCCCTATGTCATAAGTTGAAACCTATATGGCCCATGATTAAGACCCTCAATGTGTTTTTTTATATATTAATAGCACTCGGTGCCCTATTTTATAAGGTGTGTTAGGCTACGTCGGTTGACCTTCGGTCCAAGGTCGATGACGGTCGTTTTTGTTTTGGGGTAAAAGTCGCTGCGGGTTAGCTTGTGCTTAAGGTCGAGAGATCGACCGAGTTTTTTGATTGTTTGTGTGTGTGTTTTAATTAATTAAAATGTATTTTTGTGAGGTATGTTTTTTGTAGTGTATGTCGTCTTATTGTGTCTAAAAGGTCACAGAAGAGAGAAAGATGAAGTAGCAAAAAAAATCAGTCACTGAGGGTCACTACTATGGCTATCCTTATAGACTTATAACAGGATCCAATGCCCCAATATCATACCAGACTTCAAGTTATAGGGTATGGCGCCAAATTTACATGCCGAGCCACAAGGCTTTTTTTTGTGTGTGTGTGTGTTTTATTATATTAAGTGTGGGGCCTAATGGTGTCTTATAATTTGAGGGATACCATATGTACATGGTGCTTTGAAGAAAAGACATCAACTATGATGTTTTATTTTCCTTTAACTTCATGAAGATAAGCCATAACCCTGGTAAGTAAATGCAGTTAATAACTTTTGCCATTCTTTTCAAGTTAATGTGGAAAGAATAGTGATGAAGGTCAGTGATAGAATATCGCATTACCCATAACTTATGAGCAAGTCAATTTGAAACTATGATTTATCTCTAACATATTTTTAATCAAATACGAAAGTTTGCCTAGAAGAAAACTAGCTGAATGTGTCCAAAAGATGGTTTATCTCTAAAATTGTAAAATGAGCCGAGCTGCTCGTGAGCTATTCGGGAACGGCTTGGTAAAAGCTCGAAATGAACCAAGCCTTAAAGAGCTCGAGCATAAGATAAAGTTCGTTTAAACAACGAGCGTGTACCCAAACTTTGGATATCAAGTTTGCTTAGGCTCGCGAGCCTAAACGAACTTTTACAAATATAACAATATAATACAGAGTATAGTATAACGATATATCAAAAAACTTTTGAGATTAATAAGTAATTGAGATGTATTTTTATTTCAAATAATATTATCCTTTTTAGAATAAATTAATTAAAATTCCATCGTAGACGCGCTTTTAATATTTTAGCTTTTAAGAAGCAAAAGCAATTAAAGATAACTCATAAACAAGCCGAGTTCGAGTTTTAGGGTTAACTCATGAGCATCGCCGAATATGGGCCTGTGCAAAGTGATCACTGCACAGAGCCCGATATCCATTTGGGGCCTCAAAACTTCATCCAGTGAACAGCCCAACTCTAAACACCAGGCCCACTTCAATATTTTCTTTATTTTGTTTCACTTGCCAGCCGTAGCAAAATCGGAGGTAAGTATTGGGGTTTTCTAATATTTTGGTTTTTGCTTTCCTTATTGCCTATGTAATTAACATACAAGCAATTAACATTTTTTTTGTTGCGTTTAATATTCTAAGCACTAGCTATTTACTCGTTGCTTGTTGTTTCATTATTTTCATAGAGTATTACTCCTAAGATTAGAAACAAACATTAGATTACTTTGTTATAGCAATTTTCGAAAAATAAACCATTTTAACGAGTTTTTTAAATAACTATTGTACTTCAAAAACATATTTAACGAAATATGTACTTCTAAAACTATTTAACATAATATACTTATTTTTATCATTCAATCGTTAGCTTGAAACCAATAAAAACGCCTTTGCTGGCAAGGGAGAGTTGTTGTCTTTTTAGATCTGCTCACTCAATTTATTATGGACTCTCTTAGTTTGTTTTGATTGCTTGAACTTTTATTTTTTTATTAAAAGAATTATTCACATGTTAAACAGCAAATTAAGGGTTAAATTTCAAACATTGTGAAAGCCAAAGTAAACTGAACTAATAAAATTAATAACCATTAAACGCTTTTCACATAACAAAGCAGTTATTGAATAGGAAACTTAATAGTAAAGCTCGACGAGAGTCGACCGTAGTATAATATGTTCAATCGGTAACCAACAACGACAAGACAATTGTTGTCAACCATGGACCCGTAGCAAGCCTACCATTACGACGGTGAATGCGATCAATTCTCAT
Source organism: Chrysanthemum makinoi (assembly GCA_910596185.1). Taxonomy (NCBI): domain Eukaryota; kingdom Viridiplantae; phylum Streptophyta; class Magnoliopsida; order Asterales; family Asteraceae; genus Chrysanthemum; species Chrysanthemum makinoi. Next base: position 65,970,600 of record OU343217.1, on the reverse strand, counting down.
GACAAACCAAGTAAGAAATTAAAACTCAAGTTGTTTATATGATAGTAACCTCGTTCCTTTTATTTGCTGAAACGCATACGAAATGACAGAGGAAAAGTCCATCTAACAGAGAATTATTACTAGGTTCCATTGATTTCTTGCCCTTATTATTTGTTTGGGATGAGTTATCATCATCGTTAGTCATTTGAAATAATAAAAAAAAATGTAATTTCATATATGTCCAATTTAAAATTTAAAATGCCTTATTTGCCCACTCAAAATTTATAATGTCATATATACCCAACTTAAACATCATATTTGTCATATTTACCCATTTACTTATAAAAATCATTTAAAAAGGATTTACATCATTAAATTCCAAATATACCCTTTAAGAATATAAATTAATATGTATGATTATGAATTGTTTAACACAACAAGAAAATGATTTATTGATTTTGAGGACTTATAATTGAAAACTATTACTAATTCCAAAACTTACATATGATGGTTTAATGATAACTTCTTTTGTGATGTGCAATATGATATAATACATTTGCTAATTAAATGGGTAGAGATAGGATTTAATGGGAAATGGATCAAAATCTAAAAGACACGTAGATATTTCATCCTATCTATTTGCACTTGATACAAATGATTTAACATTATACAAAACCAACTAAGGTAATAAACATCTTGGAGCAGTACAAAATGAAAAAACCAAGCAAAATTTATAGAGTTTAAGGGTATAATGGGTTTAATGAATGGGAATTCATTTTAAATTGATTTTTATAACCAAATTGGTAAATATGATAAATATGATGGTTAAGTTGGGTATATATGACATTATAAATTTTGATTGGATAAATAAGGCATTTTAAAGTTTAAATTGAACATATATGGAATTAACCCTAAAAAATAACTTTTGTTTAGATGGACAGCGGATTAGTGGTTGCCACCTCCATTACTTTCAAGAGGATTTTGAATTTTAAAATTGAAGTAAACACAACAAATACTTATTATCTATACTATATAAAATTGAAAAATGGTCAAAGTGAAAAAAGTGAAAAATGTTGAAAGTTGAATGTTGAAAACATGGTCAATGGAGAGAGAAATAAATAATATAATTAATACTCTTATTAAAACACCCCATTACTTAAAAGTACAATAATTTATTATAAAATGGAAAAATGGTCAAAGTGGAAAAAGTGAAAAATGTTGAAAGTTGAATGTTGAAAACATGGTCAATGGAGAGAGAAATAAATAATATAATTAATACTCTTATTAAAACACCCCATTACTTAAAAGTACAATAATTTATTCACATTGTACACCCAATTAAAAGCACATGTACCAAATTAAAAACTACCAATTGAAACCGATACCGGGTTGACCCATTGAAACCGATACCGGGTTGACCTGTTGAAACCGATACCGGGTTGACCAGGGACGCTTCAAACCCTGGCGACCCAGTTTAATTTGACATTTTTTTCGACCCAACCTATCGGTTTGACTCGGTTTAAATCGGTTTAAATCGACTGTTTTTTATCGGACGGTTCAACCAGTTGAACCACCCGGTGAAATCGGGTTTCAAATTTGACAAAATTATATGAGAAATGATGAAGTAGTTGTGGAACCCGTGACAATTTTTTGAAAGGAGAGACCAAGTAATTGTAGTTTTTGGTTTATTTTGCTTTGACACATGTAATTTGTCATTTGTATAATGTTATTTTAAAAAATGTTGCTCTTGCACCGTTTAAGGGACTAGCATATATGAATCGTCGTTTAAAAGTTAATATATATTGTATAGCCCTTTGTCCAAGTGTATCAATAATGTTATGTAAGTTTATTAAAATCACAAAAATAAATAGTATTGTTATCTTTAGCGATAATTATTTGTACCTCAAACAAATAGCTTTGAACAATGCATAAATATCTATACAAATTGATAGTACAAAATAATCTTATATGGTGATATCCAATTTGCAAAGTTATAATTTTAAAAGCCACACACCAAATGATAAACGCTACACATGTAAAAAAATAGTTATCAATGCCTAAATTACTGACAAAACAAGAAAAAGAGATCACACATGTTGGCTATACCTCTAAACTACAATATAATATTGCCAATTACATAATACCGTTGCTTTTTGTAATGCTTGAATATATTATTACTAAAAATCTTAATAACTTAAAACAATCCTATTAGAAAATATACTCACATACTTAGATCGACTCCACATAATTTTTTAAAAAACTATATATTTATGCTGCTATGCAACCACGTATCATAATTGTAGTTATTCGAAAACGATTCTCTAATGCTACAAATACAGTTTGTTGAAAGAAACTTATGGGTTATCGGAACTTTGCAGAAAACTAGACATCGCTGCCACTAGGCGCGGGTACTCGTCTAGTATTAAATATGTTTAGAAGTTCATAGTTTCTTAAATATTTTTTGAAAATGCAATAGTCATATAAAAAACTCCATTTTAACATGCTAAATTTTTCGTTTTTTAGGGGCCGAGTATGTAAATGCGGCACAAGGCCCTCAAAATCCATAGGACGGCCCTGCTCATTAGTCGAGCTCCAGCTCGAGATTCTCCAAGACTAAACGAGCCGAGTTCGAGCCTTGTCGAACTCATACTCGCCTCGGCTCATTTACTCCCCTACTAACATGTCAAATTATGGTTTATCTACGATAGGAAACCAGACAAACATTTGCAGGTCAATTGATAACAACCTATCTAAGCTTTCCACGGCCAATTTACCATCTGTTTGACTACCTATTGAGTTTCGCAAAGCACGACATTAAAATGAAGTTGTGATACAATTGATATAAATCAATATATTCCCCAATATAGAACAAAACAATGAAACTATACTGATCCAATTGATCTTTGTTTGATGGCTGCAAACATTTACAACCGTCAAATTATAAGAGTTTCTGCTTATTATCATAGCAAGATTGTAGGTGCTAATCAAGAGTCATCTAAGCCTTTCAAGTTAAGGCAATAATGATGAATGTATAGAGATATATGTGTTACTTCCCTGTGACCGGTGTTTAAGCCATTTTATCAAGCTCATCTAAAACTGCCCATAGTTTTGGATCTTCGTAATCTTTAATGAGAAGTGTAGGATTTGCTGTCAAAAGCTGGCTCTCTGGATTTCTAGTCGCTAAGCCAACTACTGGCATTCCAGCTGCCACACCAGCCTTTATTCCAGAAACCGAGTCCTAAATCCATAATGAATAACATCAGACACGATACTAAAATATAGGTCATTCAAGTATTGTGCGATTTCTAAAGGTGGCAAAATGCGCGGGTTTGATAACGGGTCAAATTAAGTATGGGTCATAGTGGTTCATTTTTGGGACAAAAAAAACAAGTCGGGTTGGGTTGATCTGAAACACTTTTTTCTAAATGAGATAATTTAGAAGATTTTATTAAAGATAGTGTGGGACTTTCAACCTGCTTCATATGTCTGGCCCATTTGACCCGTTTTCTTTTTATTTTACCCCTTTGCACGTTAGACATAAAACAATCCCCGTCAACCCATTAAAATATATATGGGTCGAAATTGCCACCTCCAGTTCAAGTCATCTGTATTTAGTTGTTTGCAATGACAATGATACACAAAATAAGCTAATTTTGACGTATTGATATTTGAAGCATGAAATGAATACCTCACAGATGAAAGCATGCTCTTTTGACACATTAAGAACTTCAAGAGCCTTTAGGTAAGGATCGGGCGCTGGTTTTGGATGCTCACATTCATCACCGATGACAACCAAATGGAAGAAATCAGTGAGACCAAGACTTGAAATCATTAGCTCAGCATTAGGCCTAGGGGCATTAGTCACCGCAGCACGTTTCAAACCATGATCTTCAACCCATTTTGTTAATTTGTAAAGACCCTTTATGGGCTCAACCTTCTCCTTCACCAATCTGTATACAAAATAGAGATCAGACACCAGTCCAAAACACACACACACACGAAAAAGTCTTACTTTCTAAAATATTCTTCTTTGTCTTCACAAAATTTTAATCCCCTTGGGATATCATCAGGGAAAAGGACAGCTGCAATGTCGTCATTATGTTTTCCAGCAATATTCTGAACAAAGAAATCTTCATCTATCGGAACACCATTGTTAAAACCGATCTGATAACATAAAACATTGATTAGCAATTTATTTACAATCATTAAAAGCAAAAAAAAAAAAAGTATAGACCTCCAGAAGCATTTTTCGAAAAGCAATGTGGTGGATGGGATCAGAATCGCAAAGAGTTCCATCAACGTCAAATAATACTGCTTCGAGTGGAGCAAGTGCAGTAAATGCAGATTTGCTGTTGAAATGAACCAAAAACTGAAGTCAGTGTTGTGTACTCCTGCGGTAAGAAAATATATGGCTGCATACCCATAATATATACTATGTATACAACTATAGCATGATGTGAGGATCAGATTAGGACCATTACCATCTTCATAAGGCTTTAAGTTCTAAACAATTAAGAAATCTCAAATGATGCACACTCCACAACGGCCATAGACCTCACAAAGGCTTAAAATTTTCTTCAACAATGTATAAAATGTTTCTTGACATTACCCTTTAGGAAAATGAAAAACAAAATCTGCATAAGAGACCTCTGGTATCCATACGTGTTCATATATGTGTTGAATTACTTTCTTTAGAAAAATTATAAATAACACGCATAAAGGATTACAGCATTTAGTCTAATTAGTTCTGGAATAGGGACCATTAGCAACAAATGCTCACACCTATAAGGAAAAGCTAACGATCCCAATAACCACAATATTCAGTGTCCATGTTCATCTAGTCTTCTTTACTCCATTGTGTGTCCAATTATGATTCCATTTGTATGATAAAAGTGATGTTTGGCTATTTGATTTAAAAGTAATTATTACAACGTGAAGAATATTCATGAGCAGATAACTGGTTGATCAAAGCCATTGATCGGCTATAGTGGGTAAGGTTCATACAGGGGAGGGATCCGGTAAAAAGTGCTCTTAGCGTAGAACGCGTAAGAAGTGCTAAGATGGGCACCGATGAATAAGCCTTATAAGTTATAATAACTCTGATGGACAACCATGTCTAACATCTACAATGTTCATCAGACACCATTGTTTACCAATTTTATAATTTTTGTTCATCGGTGTTTACACCTATGTTTGGCTAAACTAGCAATAGTCTGTTTTATAGAAATGTTTGGTAGCGAAGCCGTATTTGTAATTATAAAGTGTAAAATGAAGTAAACGCTAACGCTACATGCTGACGTTAAAAGTTTCTTAAAGTAGCATTTGAAAAATAGCGGTTAGAAAAACAAACAAAAAAAAAAAGAAAAAAAAAAAAGAAAAGATATACACTTGTGGCCAAACAAGTTTTTATATTCTAAACGCTAAACGGTAACAGCCAAACATAATAAGAGAGCTTATTATTTAATCCTGATCCGGTTCACATTTATATAAATAATTAATTATTTTATATTATCACCAATTCAGTGGCGGAGACAGGAGGGGGGTAGGGTGGGCACGTGTCCTTCTAGCGAAAAAAATTGTAGTATAAATTTTCTAAAATATCTGGCAATTTTTGTAATTTGCCTCCTAACGAACCGATTTGTAGTGTTAGTTCCTAAATATTATCAAAGTTTGCCTCCTCGGTCATAACTTTCTCGTTCCGCCCCTCATTACCATATTACAACCATAACAACTTTTATACACAAAATCAAAACTAAAATTTAAACACACATCCAAACACTACCTAAATACTAAATAGGTCCCACATAACAACAACAACAATACCCCATCCCTCTAGGGAGACATATTAGAAAGGTAGAACATATTTTAGAAAGGGTAGAACGTAAAAACCCGAAAATAAGGAGACTGCTTCTAGGAAAAACAAAACAAAAAAAATGTAGTAAAACATATATAGATAAATTCCCATTTCCTACAAGATCAAACCAAAATAACAAATAAATCACCAATCCCTAAAACTAAAATCAAAATGAATCACAAAGGAAAAAAAATGATCTTTTAAACAAATGGGTACATATGTAAAGAATATACATAGAATATAACGAACATGGCTGAAATTATATACCTGTTTTCTGAAATTTCAACAGTCATGGTGTTTGTGTTTGAAGAACAAATTTTTTCAAGATTTGAAATCTTGAAATGAAAATGGAATCTTGATGCGAATGTGCTGATGAGTCTCTCTGGTTATTATTATAAACGAACTTTTAAACAAAGTTTGTTTAATAAGTGGAAATTTATAAAAGTAAAAAGTGGCTTTCCTTTTTTCTTGTATATTTATTCCATGAAATTTGTTGTGGAATTTCGAAATTTGCAAAAGTAGCAACTATTTTTGGAGTATTGTAGTTTGACCACTTCAACTTTTCAAGTGTTTTGGTCGATTTTTGTAATCAAGTATGCCTTTGTTTAGGCTGCCCCATTAAGGAGGGTCAATCCCTCCTATTTTTTCTGCCACGTCACCTTTCTCTCTCCAGCGATCTTTAGCCGATTGAGTGCCCCAGTAAAGCGACCTACACTACAAAAAACATACCCCACAAATATACCTTTTATATTTATTAAATAACACACAAAACCACATTTCTATTCGATCGCTTGGACGACCATGTTGTGTAAATTTGGATGGATGATTGAATTGCCACAGTAAGGAGATTGATTAAGAATCGATCGAGATAGTCTATAGCTTCACATTACTGGAACCAGCCTAAGCAGATGACACTAGCAAGAAGCGGCTGCGAGTGTGTTTGGTGTAGAGAGTACTTAGAAGCATTTAGAAGTACTGAACGGTGACTAGCAAGCATTGAACTTTGTGACTGTTAATGCTCATTTGGCAGCAAGTAGCATTATTTTTAGAATGCTTATTTTCTCAATACTTAATGAAGTAGCACTTAGGAGCTGTTTAACATATTATGATTACAACTACAGTTACATTACTTAAAGTTTTTTTTTTTATAAAAACAAACTACTGCATACAACTACTGCTTACAGTTACAACTACTGTTCACTGCTAATTCTTACTTCTACTACTTAATGCTACTGCTACTTTTGCCAAACACACCCGTCGTCAACAATAGCATGAGGCAATAATTGTTTGCGTTTGATAATATGGTTGTATATCGTAAATGTTATTCGTTGGTAAATACTACCAGAAGTAGCTTTATAAAAGAACTTGCATGCGCTAGTTGCTTATTATCAAACAACAATTTTATACAAAAAACTAAAGGCTAGATGTTAATTGTTTTAAAGCACTCTCAAACGCTGATTATTCAGAAATGTTTACTTGATTTATTATATTATCGGTGATATGTACGAAATCATTAAGGGTGCGTTTGGTTTGTTATAAGGAATCACTATCGGTAATGGAATGATTATAGGGTGGAATGAAAATAAAGATATCATTGTTGATATTATTGTTTGGTTTTTTAATATGGTATGGGTGTATGATTTCAAAAAAGTGACACATTTAGGGTGCGTTTGGTATCCTACTATGGGAATGAGACTATAACTATGAAAGTGATTAAAGGTTTTCGTTTAAGATGAGGGCCCCAACCACTATGGTAATGAATAATAGATATAATCCATACTTCATATACATCAAGTAAGCTAGGTATGGATCTTTCATAGGTGAGGGACTCACCACTACTATTAAACTCATACCCATTGTCATTCATGACAACATACCAAACGCACCCTTATTATTTTAGGTGGTGATTAATACTGGTAAATAAAGTAGAGGGACCCACAAGAATCCCTAAAAAAAACTCACATATACCCACTTCAATGAATCTATCACTATAAAATGATACTCTCTCCGTCCCATATTAAGTATCCACAATGGAATCTTGAGATGTCCCAAATTAAGTGTCCATAATGTACTTCAATCAATGAGATGAGACTTTAGTGGGTGAAAATGATATTTGATTGGTGGAAAGTGTAGTTAGAGGAATTTTCTAAAACTTTGTGCATATAAAAAGTGGACACTTAATATAAGACGGATGGGAGTAGTTTGATTGTGATAGCAGTAAAGCAAACATCTATAATGCCTATGAAAATATTAATTGATTCCAATTTCACATACCAAACACACCTTAAAAAAACAATATATCAATCTGAATTCTTTTATGAAAAAATAATGTTAAATCAAATGTAAATTATTAACTTTATCGCATCATATGTGTAGTGTGAACGAAATCTCACAAACTTTAATCACACGGTCATATGGTATCAAGATTTTAATAATAACTAACGAACTTTCGTCCTATTACATATGAATACAGCATACAAACAATTTTGAGGAATATTTGAGATTATATATCTTCTCTTTTCTCTCAACTCAATGAGTAGCAAATGTTAAGGAACTGTTTAGGTGGCTTGTTTAAAATGACTCGTCTAAAATAATTTATTTTCAAAAGCTAAGAAATTGATGAAAACTTCTACTAATAAAACAATATCAAACTAAAGGACTAAATTCATTTTTTTTTAGTAATAGCCTTGTATGAATGACATAACTCACATAAGTTTTATTGCTGATTAGTCTACGACTTAAACACGTCTAGAACTTTGCCAAATACTACTTCATCTGATTTAAAATAATTGTTCATCGACAAAAAAATAAACGGTTTAAAAAAACATATTGTTACATTTTTTTTCTTTTCTACTTTTTGCAGAATAACAGTTTTACATTTAATTAATTAATTACTGCTTTATTAAATGCTTGTAATAACAATCTCAAGTAAAGATAATATGGTAATCTCGATCAAATTTTCTTATCTACATCTCGTAGTGGATAATTAATTTAAGACAATCTAATATAAAAAGGGGCAATTCCATATTTACCCAACTTAAACATGCTAATGTCATATTTACCCAAAACATGCTTTAAATGCATTGTACATTATGCATTCAAAAGTTGTATTTTGGGTATATATATGACATTTTCATGTTTAGATTGGGTAAATATGAAATTATCCCATATAAAAAAACTGGACAATTAATTTGGAAAGAAAGAATAGTTCATAAGTCCAAATTTAATAGACAAATTTTTACCGTTTATCAGTTAGTTATTTTTTTAATTGGCCTTTTTTTAAGGTTTTGCTAACAACAAGCCTATAGGTTGTGGTTAAGCATTCCATAACTAAAAAAATCAACAATTAAAAATACCAGACATATCATGTTTAACATCACATTAATATATTAGTTTATTTAATGCTAATTGTTTAAATATATAATGTTTAACCATAACTCATAAGGTTGTTGTTACCGATTTTTTTTTTTTATTGGTTTACAAGAAAAAAGCAAAAAGTTTTGTTTTTTGTGCCTTAATTAATACTGTATTAATATTAGTATTACAATACTACTGTTAACCATAGTTTTTTAGAGTTGTTCTAGTAATTTCCGTAAGTTCACCTTTAGTACGTTTTTTTTTTTCTACTTTAAATATAATATTTGATGAAAATTGGATTTTGTAAAGTAAAGGGTGTAATGTATCAGCTTAGACACTTTGAGGGCTTAATATCAAATTATTAAACACCAAATAAATAATTCTATTCTCTTGCCCCGGGTGTTTTGGAATCCGATTTGCTAGCAGCCACACACGTGTGTTACACTATTGGGGCAAATCTTTTATATAATAAAGGAATTACAGTACATTATTTCAGAGTGATTTTGTGAAAAATAATTGGGCTAATAGGAAAGCTTGATTTCGCAACCTAAGCAAAATTGTGTGATGTGATTGGTTAACAAAAGTCAAAATTAAATTAATTTTTGTCAAAATTTAATAAATTTGGTGGAAAATTTTGGTTGATAAAAAAACACATAAAAATATAGGTGTCAAATTTATGAAAATAAAAACTTAAAAAAAGATGGGGTAATTAATAAAACTTTAGTGGTTGAATATATAAAAATTATATAGAGTTAAATATAATATTATAAGTCTCCATATTTTTTTAATAACTTTGAATTATAAACAAATACCCCCTTATACTTTATACCCTTTATATTTTATATTTTAAAAAAATACAATGTATATGTTGTTTTAAAATAACAACATATAAATTTGCATAAGATTATAAGTATCAATTTTTTTTTACTATATACGTTCAATAAGGACTCATTCATTTTTAAAAGTTTAACCTATGTGGACACAAGTTTACATTTTAAATACGGCTAAATTACTGAAAACTATAATTATCAAATTGTAAGCACGGATTACTTTAATATAAAAATAAATATACGCAATTGTACTTATAACAATTACCCATATTCTTATTTATTTATATAAGGATATCTAGAAAAACATTTTTAAAAAACTTTAAGGAGTATATTTTAACTTTATCAACGCTCATTATGTGCTATTAAACTTGTATCATGTGTACAACATAATATCAATAGTGGAATTTAAATAACAACATCAACATCTTTGTCAGCTAAATAAAATTAAAATCTTGAGTTACCTCACATAATTTTTTACAAATATTTTACCAAATTCTAATGGATATTAATGCATAATGAAAAATTCGTGCATAAGTATTAGTTGTACTTATATCACAATTTTCATTGCAAATTCTTATATGTGTATATACTGAACTAAAATGTTAAAATAAATTTGATTTATATGTAAACTTCGTGCGATAGTTATATATGCAATTAGCTTTAAAGACACAATATTTAGTATTAATACATACTAATTTTTTTTGTCAAAACCCCGTGCGTGCACGGGTATTATAACTAGTATTTTATGCTACAAAAACAATTTTGGATCAAACTCTTTTTTATTGATACATCAAATTTTTGCATTACGTAGTGGTATATTGTCTATTGTTTTATCTGCAGTTGAGTATAAAATAAAAAATAAAAAATAAAAAAATTATGCAAATCATCTTTCAAGTATTTTATTTTGTCTTTAAAAGCTCTAAACAGAGTGTTCCTATACTTGAATAACCCGACTTAAGTAACATAAATAAACTATTCATGTTAGATTAGTTAAAAATTTGGTAGACCTCAAGGCTATATTGTGGATCAGGGATGTCCCTATTAGGCTTAAGTCTCAAGGCTAGAAGTCTTCATAAAATAATTTGCCTCGGTTACTTGATAAGTCTAAATTATCCATCACGAGAAGGTAGTTCCCTTTGCTACCCAAAATCAGACAGCTAGGAGGGTGGACATACGAGTACTCAATATAAGTGGTTATCGCGGTTTGGTCATTGTTAACCATTTTATACATTTAATCGAGCCAAACCGAATGAAGAGGATCATAACCTAGAACTTAAATGTCGTTGTAGTAAAATTGAACTACACTGAAAATATTAAATCGACAACAAATCTTTGAAAATAAAAACGGAACCGAACCTTGATAAGAAGGTTTTAACGGTTTCTGGTTCATGTAGGTTTTTCGGTTTTGGATTCTTCAAATATTATTTTTTTATGGTTTCACAGATCAGGTCGCTTTCTCTTTTTATTGGATTTTTGAACACTCCCTCAAAGACGGTAGTTGCTAAGGGAAATATGTTGGCTTGTTCGATATGGATCATAGCATGTATAACATAGCATCACTACAAAAAATTAGTTGACTTCTTCACATTTTAAAAGCCAAATGGCCACAGTTAACAATGTGTAAAATTATTGATTCCACACTTTCTCATGTATAGTAATAATGAGTGTAACAAATTTTTCTACACATATAAGTGTGAAGATATTATCCGAATTTCTATAGTTAAAAGTGTGATTTTTTTTTTGAAGGTCCATACCTAAAAGTGTGTCAAAATTGAAAAAAATGTTTATAATAAAAAGTGTGGAAATATTTGCTACACATATAAGTGTAACTTTATTGTAATTGTACACACTTATATATGTGGATTAATTTTTAAAATATTTGTGACACATATTAATGTAACAAAATTATTATCTATATAAATTATATCTACACTTGACCATACCGTAGCAAAATACATGGGAAGAAAAGAGGTATTTTTTGTAGTGCATGATAAGTCATATTGTTTAAGTTTGTGAGAAGAGGCATAAATGTGGGTTTTATTTTTTTTCTTCAAAGTATTTTTTTAAAGTTATTTATTTATTTTAACTTTGGTGGAGTATAATGTTTTATGTTTATTTTGAGAAATGCTAGAATCACAAAAAGTTTACAAAAAATTATCCACACAATGACTTGTCATCTAACTAGTGGCATTCTCTCTCTTACTTTTTAATTATCTCTCTAATTTTCATCCACAAATAACCATTCCATGTCATTGTGTGGAAATTTTTTTGTAAAATTTTTGTGATCATAGCATTTCTCTTATTTTAAAGAGAATTTTGAGAGTAACCTGGTGGTCCAAAGTTACTCCTTTTTCTAAACTATTTTTTTCCCAAATAGATCAGGGCGATCTGAGAATTACGCTACCATCTTAATAATTTGATACGTGTCATGTAGTACTATTTTGTCTTTTATTATATCTTATTATAAATTACATTTATACAATCTTTTCATTTGTTATTACATATATATATATATATATATATATATATATATATATATATATATATATATATACACCTGCCATCACCACCAAGATTGTAACACCCCCAAATCTCGGTACAGCGGAAAACTTAATCAAGTTTTCGGGGCGTTACATTCGATTGGTATCTCACACAAGTATAGCAAACAAGATAGTTATATTATCATTCAAAAACCAATCACAAATTTAATTATCCAAAACAGTAATCCCAAAATATAAATAAAAGACCCAAACGTGATTTATAAAAATAGGTCCCCATAAATTATCAGAGTTTGATTATGATCCTTGAACCATGCCTCCTTGCAAAGCTTCCACAGAACACGCACTCCAAACATCATTTAAATACCTAAGAAAAACATGCTAAAAGGTCAGCTAACGCTGGGGAGTTCATAGGTTTAAATTCAAGTTTAAAATAGTGGACCTGTAGGAGTTTATTTGCTATGCGAGACCTAAGATAGATACACATCATCATACCAATCACATACCAATATCACAATCAACAATATCATCAATATCATATCTGACGTCATAGTAGGGCCCCTAGCGACGCTAGCCAGCACAGTCATAGCAAAGTCTATAACGATTGCTAACCATGACTAGGTCGAGGTAGAAGTCTATACTTAGCTAGGCAAGTGCTATAGCAATTAGGACTACTACTCTAGACTAAGGCAACAACTACCACATATCTATCTAAACAGTCAAGCACATAAGCAAATCAAAATAATTTAAAAGGTCCAAAAAGAGTAGCATGATTCTCACCCCAAATTAGTTAAAAACATAGATAAACGTGGGGCTATGAAACTCACCTCAAGCAAGCAACGCACAAACAAACACTAGCAAGAAGATAACAACTAATCACGGCTCAGCAACTACCGACTCGACACAACCTATTAATTTAAACCAATTTTAATATATATTTTCCAAAATCAACGTTATCTACCCCAATGTATTCCTTTTCTTTATCTCCAAAAATGTCTTGTTTCACCGTTTAGTCCAAGCGTTTGGTATCGTCGTGTGTGTGTATCGAATCAATATGATATCATGAATGCACTTAGATAACCACAATGTGACTCAATGCAACATAATGAGACGTCTAAGTGATAAGCTCCATAGTCCAATAAGTTCCGGAATAAATAGTAGACCTTATCGAATTCGTCAACTCGATAAACTCAATCATTTATTCGTGTCGCTTATTATCCCATAAACCGGTCGCATCCTAACGAGTCGTAAGGATAATTTACCCATTAATAACGTTATCCAACGTACCTAACGGGCTCTTATTAGATTCGTCAACATAATAAGTCCGCTATCCACGTGGATCGACGCTATTAATGTTAGGTCATCCGTAACCCATGCACACAACGTAAATAAATTAAATACTTGAAGCTAATATTAAATGCTCATAAATGACACATTTCGATAAATGTGCACTCGAAATATTAAATACTTATTTATTAGAAAACCTTTCCATTTTAAGCTGTTAATTCCCATTTAAAATAGTAAATAACAAGACAAATCTTGTTATCGATAGTTTTGGTATAAAAACCTTTTATTATTTATGTTTTCACCATTTATTAATCATGTTTATATATATATTTATATTTCGTCAAATTCAATATAAGTTTTAAATCATTATTCGTTTCGAGTCCACAAGCACGAGTCATGACTTCTCGGCTTTTAATCAATCTATAGTCCAAAATATACTAAAGTCCATGTTACGGCGTCGGGGTCAATTATGACTAAAAAGTCAAAGTAACACCGACGTTGCTCAAAGTTGACAATTTACATTATAAGTCCAAGTAAATAATCACAATAGCGCAACTCATTCTCAAATCAACCCATATCAATCTTGCAATCCAAACAAACTACCAAATATACCCGAAACCAATGTTATGACCCTAATGGTCATGACACGGTCCCGGTTAAGACTACGTGAACCAAACAAGCTCTAGAAGCTTTTCGGCTCCACGCGTTTCATCCAAACACCAACAACAACAGCCAACAAGATACCACAACAACCCGACCCAGACCCTTGGTCCATATGGGTCACGTACGCCACACCACCATGACCCATCATGGGTCTTGTGGTTCGTACGCCTCAACAAACACACCCAAACACTCCCAAATGGCTTCTACTACAACCAAACACAATCAATCAACCTCCAATCAACATCCAAACATCAAACCCATCAACAAATCTAAACCCATCATATGAAACTATGCCTAAAATGTAAAAACCCAACAATATGATTCAACACATGATACCAAATCACTAGCTACATGTTTTATTAGATGTAAATTAGTTTTAAACCCATTTTTCACCCAAAACCCCTAAAATTCGAGCCATATACTAGCCTTAAAAGACCCATTCGTGGCTTTTCATGACCCAAACAAGCTTGACCCACGTTCCATTTACCTTTTCCCAACTCGATCTACAAGATTTAATGAAAACTCTAGAATTACGAATCATTTTTGTAATATTTGGAGGTGTTAATGAAGGCTTCTATAGGAGATATATATGGATGGAAAGAGGAAAGAGAGATCTACAATATGGTGGTGGAGGTGAGTGGTCACTCGCCGGAAAATGGCCGGAGATGGCCGAAATGTGGCCGGCGGTGGTGGTGGTTAATTAGGGTTAGGGTTTCGTTTTGGGTGGAGAGAGAAGGTAGAGAGAGAAAGTGTGTTATTGTGTGTATTTTAGAGAGATAATGAAAGAGTGGAAATGAAGAGAGTTGGGGTATAAATACTAGTACAAGAGGGACTCAAAAATAAATAAAAAGTGGAGGGGGTGGTCGGCCATGGGTAAAAAGAGAGGCCGAAGCCGTAATTTTTCATAAACTCTCCCGTTTACCCAATACCGAGCTCATATATTGTCCTACGAGTGTCCCACGACGTTCCTTCAACTTTCTATTATGTTTATTTATGTTTTTCCACGAGTTTTGACTATTTATTTGTCAAGTTTCGAGTTACGGTTTAAAAGTTACATTATTTCTTGTTTTAGGATTTTATTGTGCCGAATCGAATAGTGCCTAACAAAAAGAGTTAAAACTCACACGATAACTCATACAATTATAAAATAAATCATAAAAACCAATAAACGATATCAAATCAAGTCATGGTCGATAAAATTAGTTATAAAGGCAAATACTCGGTTTAGTTTAACGTAATGCGGTTACCTAAAATGGACTACCTAATTGCCAGTTGTCACAGCCTCCCAGCCTCAGAAGAAACCCGTCCCGGGTTTCACTCCGAGTTGCTTGGTGTCATGAAGAGTTTAGGGTACTTCCCACGGAATACATCCTCACGTTCCCAAGTGAACTCCGGTCCATGTCGGGAGTTCCAACGAACTTTGATAATCGGAATACGGCTATGCTTCAGCCGTTTACTCTCACGGTCCATGATCTCTATCTGTTCCTCAACGAAATTTAACTTCTCATCAATACGGATATCTCATAAAGACACAACTATGTTTTCCTCCGAAAGACATTTCTTAATATTACTAACATGAAAGACATTGTGTATAATGCTCATTTCCGATCGTAGCTCAAGACGGTAAGCTACTGGTCCGATTCTTTCTAGGATTGGAAAGGGACCAATATATCGGGGATTGAGTTTTCCACGCTTCCAAAACGAATCACTCCTTTCCAAGGAGAAACTTTTAACATAACACGATCTCCAACCTGAAACTCTAAGGGTGTACGTCTCCTATCGACATAACTCTTTTGTCTATCTCGAGCGGTTTGTAAACGATTACGAATCTGAACTATCTTCTCAGTGGTTTCTAGGAAAAGTTCGGGACCGGTAAGTTGACTCTCGCCAACTTCAGCCCAAAAAACAGGAGAACGACATTTTCGGCCATACAACGTCTCAAATGGTGCGGCCTTAATGCTAGAATGATAACTATTGTTGTAGGAGAATTCGGCCAAAGGGAGATGTCTCTCCAAGCCTTTGCCGAAATAGAAGACACATGTTTTAAGCATATCCTCTAAGGTCTGAATGGTTCTTTCGCTCTGACCGTCGGTTTGAGGATGATAAGAAGTGCTCATATCCAGGTTTGTTCCTAAGGCTGACTGTAAGGATCTCCAAAAGTGGGATGTAAAACGGCTATCTCGGTCGAAAATGATAGATACTGGTACTCCATGACGCGATAATATCTCCTTGATATACAGCCGAGCGAGCTTGTCGAGACTATCGACCTCGCTAATGGCCAAGAAGTGAGCAGAATTAGTCAAACGATCTACGATTACCCAGATAGCATCATTGCGCTAGTGTTCTCGGTAATTTGGTGATGAAGTCCATGGTGATTCGCTCTCATTTCCATTCTGGGAGTTCGGGTTGAACTAAGAGTCCTGAGGGTTTCTGTGTTCGGCCTTTACCTTAGAACAAGTCAAGCACCAACTGACATACTGAGCTATGTCGGCTTTCATGTTAGGCCACCAGTAGATTTCCTTCAAGTCCTGATACATCTTATCGGCTCTGGGATGAATAGAGTATTTTGACTTATGCGACTCGTGCATAATCAACTCACGTATTCCGCCATGAAATGGTATCCGGCTTCTGTCTCTGAAGCATAGGGTTCCGTCGGAACGCTTCAAGAAGCCGTTTTCACTTTCTACCATTCCATGCAGATTCTCGTAACAAAGATGAATGTAGAGTATGCTTACAACATGTAGAGTATGCTTACAACAAAGATGAATGTTAGAAGCATTATGATCATGATCATTTTTGTGTTTAATGTATGTTACTACATTGTTAATGATTGATCTAAATGTATGCAAGAAGGTGGAGAAGATGGGTTTTTAAGTGGTGAAGAAATGGGAAAACAATGGGCTTCTATTTATAGGCAAAATGGAACAGGAGCGTCCACGGACCACGGACCCCTTAAAAGGGTTCCGTCCTTTATACAATTTGGTGCCGTGGGGGCCTGACAGAAAATCTAAAAAATCTTTCTTCAAATCTTTCCAAGATATTACCAAATCTTACTAAGATCACATTTGATATATTGAGTGTCAATCTAACCAAAATATTCAAGTAATCTTCCAAGGATTTCAAAGATGATGCATGACATGATGTAACATGTATTTCCATTTTTAGATTAAAAAGTTTATCAAGGTAAACTTGTAAAATGTATTATGTAACTAGTTAATAAAATGTCTAGAATGGTTTTTAAAATAGAGTACGATCCATGTATCAAATTACCATTGAAGCGAAAAATAATATGAAAAATGCTTTTCTTGTTATACTTAGAAATTTTGTTGTTAAATGTAACTTTGTATACAAGCTTGAAGGTTTTCTTGAAAAATAAAATAAAAGTTTGTTGAAAGTACTAGTAAGTATTGTATTGTGTGCTTATAGAAAATTTACGAAGAAATATGATTTTAAAGGAGTGTTTGGGATAACTATAAATTTAGTTGAAAAATCACCTCGTAAATGTTTAAGATAAGTTACATAAGTAGATATGTTGTTAAATATGTGTATTATATGTTTACTATGAAATCTAGTAAGTCACACACGTTTTCTCCATGTCAAATACTAGTTTTGGTGAATCTGTCTCAGAGGACCACGGCACCAAATCTTATAAAGGGCGGATCCCTTTATTTGGTTCCGTGGAATCCGTGTGTACAAGATGCGCTTTTGGGTAACTTCAAAAAATCATAACTAATTAACCCTAAGTCCGTACGAGTCGAGACACCTATCATTTTAAAGGGAATTGAGTCTACTTTCACTTAAAAATACTTTCATGGTCTAAGTCTAATTTTAAATAAGTAAAATAGACCAAATACTACAGTATGTCTAAAAATATTAAGTTTCGCTTTACCATAAAAACTCAATTTTTTTTAATCAAATAATTTAAGTTGTTATTCTTAGAACTTTGATACAACTTCTTTTGAAACTAATTAATTTGGTAATATGTTTAAAGGAAACTAATCAAGCTTGGAATACATCGTCATATTTAAACGCTAAATGACGAAAAATGTTTTTCTTGTCATACTATGCTTAATGACCACTTGTTTATGTTGTTTGCATATATGTTGCTTGCTTATTTTCAAATTATTGTTTTCACTTGTTTGTTTGCATAATATAAGTATCAATCTTGCCATGTTATTTATTCGCTTGCTTGACGATTTCTTGTTTATGCACAATAGGATATTTGCTAGATTTTGAGCACTAAGTTGGAAAATTGTTTTACCATCACTTATAGACTTAGATCACTTCTTCTGCATAGGTTATACTAACATCTCGCATAACTTATGAAATGACATAACTCACTTAGCAATGAGTGCTAAGTAAATTAGTCAAGTACTTTGAAAAATGGAAGTTTTAAGAGAGTGTTTGGTATAAGGACAAAAACAATGTTGTATGATGTAATTTATTTGTTTTTTTCTTTGTAGGATGATAATATGACTTAAAACAATGTTGTATGCTAACCGGTTTATGCAGGGGGATAGCACAAGTGTGTTATCAAATTTTACCCATTTTCACTTATATGTGAAAATCGTTAACCCGTGGTCAAAGTCTATGCTCCACTATGTTTGTATATGTGTTATTGACTTTTTCTAACTAGAAATGATTAATGTCACATGTTTTAAGCAAAAATTCAGGTTTCGGAAAACTCCCCGACACCTAAAAAATGGGCCTGTGAAGTTTTTTGGTGTCCACGGATTAGACGGCACCAAAAATTTGGTACCGTCTTTTATGCATTTTGGTACCGCCGTTCCTGTACAGGCGGACCAAGCGACACCAAATTAAGGGTTCCGCATGTGCAAAAAATTGCTGCCGTGGATCCTACAGGTAAGTTGTTGAATTTTACTAAATCCCACAATCTAATTTACCAAATTTCGTTTCTAGGATAGTTGTTAATGCATATCTTTCATATCTCACTCAACACATCCTCAATGGATTAACTTAGGATGTTTGACATGATCTTAGACACTTCCATCTCATTAGAAACTACCATCTTTGTATGGATTAACATCAAATCCGTGAATCCTCAGTTCCATAAATCTACATATTCAGATTGGTCATTTTCACACCTTCACTGTTACTTTTCCTTAAGCTTAGCATTTCTTAGAGCAAAGTCAAAATGGCTAAATCCTCAACCTCAAATAAGCAACTTAAGAAAACCACTAGGATTAGCATTCGATCTTGTTGCTTCATTAACTTGAACTCCTCATCCTCAGACTCATTACCTCTTAAACATCTCATCACCCATTCAAGATGTGAACTTTCTAAACTTGAGTACTCCAACTCCACCACCAAAATCACCCACCATCATCCAAAACACCTTCACTACCAAAGTCGCCAAAACTTGTACTTTGTGCAAACACCACTAACATCTCCTCACCCGTTTGCGGATGACTTAGATGACTTACCGAGACTAACAAATATGGACTCATTACTTGCAAAGATATCATACACAAGTCTATCATATGACTATAGATATTGTTTTGTATCTACATGTATTACCTCACTTGGTTAACATGAAAATAATGTGTCATCCTTCAAGACGATAAGTATTTACATAGAGTCATAACTCACACGTATGTTAAGGACATACTATCAAGTCTTGTTATCCTTGAGTTTAATCTAAGCTTTATAATCTCAACAAATTAGGATTGACAACTTAAGTATTTCATCCGAAATATTCAAGTATATGCGACTTACGATTGTAGTCATTAAAAGTCATATCCGAAAAATCAACACCCAAGTATTTTAACAACACATGTTGAAACACTTATCCAAAACAAACAACCCATTGTGCCACTTATCCATCTTTGACACCTACTATCCCTCTTCCATCTTTTGGCACCATTAAGCGTATTGCTCATGAACTTCCAAGAGCATCCTTTAAATCAAACGTGCCCTAAGATTCATAGACATAACCAAAACTTCAAGAACTTCACCCACTAGTTGTAGCAACCAATGAACCATAAGAATTAGTATCCATACTTTTTGTGTTCAACATCTATGGACAAATAATCAACCTAAGTACTCCCATAGCACAACAAACCCCTACATCACCACATCCTTATTTAGACACACTAGAAAACCTACCACCTAGATAAGCCAATCCACCATCCTTACCATCATTTGAATTCGTTGAGTGTATTTCTCAAAAAGCCCTTGTGTCCAATACTTGTACTGAATCAAATGCACGTTTGAACAAACTCAAACATCCTTTCCCACATATAAGGACTTAGATAATTCATTATGGCTAGAACCTCAACTATCAAATAAGCATGGTGCTCTTGGTAATTGTTGACAATTTCTACTAGGTATAAGTAGTACTACCTTCACAAATTATCAAAGTATTAGTAATACTTTATCGTTAAACTTCTGCATAAATTTCATTAAACCTCAAATCAACATTTAACAACATATGTTAAAATACAATCTCAAAGCCAACATCATACACCCCAAGCAACAATGACTTTTGAGGAGTATACATAAGAAACTCGAGTAAATTCCTCTTGTCATCATCTAGTGAATATAATCTTGAGACCAAGTTTATTTAGATGGGACTATCCGATTCAAACACTTTGGCTTCATATCTTCATTTAGGAAAACATGATGTTTTGAAGAACATTATGACTAAGATTCATGTGTTAAGCTTTCATTTTGTTAAAAGGATATTGTATATCCTATGCATCACTCTTGCGACATAAATAGTTGTGTTACAAGAGATTTCATTACACCTCATTGGCTAAATGATCTTGAAACAAACATCTACAAGTTCTATGAACTAGCATATCCAATTCATCTTATCATACTTGTTTTCATAAGCATGATAACTTTATCCCATGGGATAATCTCATTTGTTGAAAGATACTATTTGTATCTATTTCCTTTCAAGCGTACATCATAACCTAACCTTGCTCAAACCGAGTGCACATCCAAGGTTAAAACTACACATCTTTAGAGCATACACAAGATCTATTGAAGTTGGTAACCTCACTTAGATTCTTGTTAAATAATATTCCAAAGAGCTCTCTTGAGAACGTTCTTAGTTTAACATATTCCATTCTCTAGTCTTAGATGATCAATTCACATTTAAAGTACACACTTCAACTCAACATAAAAAATGTCATCCATTAGATCATACAATTAGCTGTGTAATTTGAACAATTAGATTCTAAACACAAGATTCAAACACATTGTTTATCAAACACACAATTGTTAAAATTCATGTGTATAACATGACGTCTTCATCACCTTAGTTATATTGCATATTAGTTAAGTCACATTAAGCCAAGTATTGGTAAACTATCATCTTTTATGCACTTTAATATGCAAAAGTAGGAGTTCCCATCTTTCTAACATGAGAATGACTACTGGAGAACCTATTGCACTAGAAACTCAATTTGACCTAACGGTTGAATTGCTTCCTGGAGAGAAGTTGGGTATGTGGAATCACCCATAAAAATGGTCGTGTTTAGCCTTAATTGAGCACCGCTAGTAATAGTCTCATATTTATTCTCCAACTTGAAAAATCTGTTTTCCTATACTTGCCTAAAGTAAGTGTTAAAACATTGATAGTTTGCCTCGCCTTAGGAATACTAATCAAACAAGTAGTATATATGATTTTTCTTTTAAAACCACTTGCATTGCACTTACATGTGTTGATTACATGTTTTTGTTTGATACGATAAGTTGATTTGACATTATCTTAGTGTTTGATAACTATTTGATTGATAGTTAAATGTGTAAACCTTAGTACGGTTTTAACTTTATAATGCTCGTATTCTTGTCTCATGCTATTAAACGTTTAAACCTAAACTTGATTTGCATGATACTTACATTTGAATTATTTTTAGCATGATTCACATGTTAATTATGAACTCATAATATGCCATTTTGATACATATGATATATTTGTGTTTGAAAGCTATTAGTTGGCATTCATTATATTTATGTGTAGTACGATCCAAATGATACATGCTTCAAATTGTTATGTCTTAAACATGGCTTGCATGAATCTCTCATCTTGTTTCTTTTGCTTCTTGTCACACTATTTGTTTGCTACGTGTGCACATATAATATGTCAAAGTGCTTTTGGTATGACAAACTTTTAGAAGCCTTTTTATCTTACAAATTTATCACATAGATTGTTGTGTTAATTTATAAGCCAAGTATACTTAAGCGTCTAAGTCTAACGACGAAACAATCTCAAAATGAAATGTCTTGAATAAAGTTGTATTCTTGCATAATATGATTGTCTTGATGCTATCTTGTGTGGTGATTTCTTGTCTACTAAGTACAATGTGTTGTTTTTGCTTATATAATATGTTATCATTTGATTTCTATCATGTTAACATCTTTTGTCACTAACAAATTTGTTTTGTAGGTTGATAACAAATTATTTGTTATCTCACTTGGTTTTAACTTTTATATGCTTATTTTGCATAGTCCCCTTTATTGCTACATAGATTAGTAATATGCTTTATGGGACCCCTACACTTGCATATAGTTTAAAAGCATATAGAATTAAGTTCTAGCGGGTTGGCTTTGCATTTTTGTACTTCAATCAACCTCTTTGCAAATCTCATTTTTGCTTTCGCTTTCTAAAAATCACCTCCATCATTATTTTGTTATAACAATACGCGATATTTAATCTATACACTCTAATCCTCTTCACTTCCTATTAGGAAACCACATGCCTCATCTTACGATCATCTCGTATTAATCGAGAAGAGGTACGTGACTTTAAGGATGAAGTTCATTATATGCTAACCATCATCCAGTAAAACATCACTAAGCTCACCTCTTTCGTTAACCCGAATAACCTCCTAAACACTTTGTTGTCATTCCTTATTTGATACATTACACATTATGTTGGATGTCCATCAATTAAGGGGGAGAGAAATTCATTCACATAATTGTCTTCTGTCAAATTTTATGTCTCTTAGACTCTGCAATACCAACACATAGGTAAACACCACTTAGCTAAAGCCGGTTCATGAAACCACAACTAATTCAACCTTTTTCGCACTAATACCTCATCAAGTGAAAAACGCATCATGTGTTTTTACAAAACGTCTTCATCTCCACATATAGGATTTTCCTTAAACTAGCACCTTACAACTTCATTATCTAGAACACCATCATAGGATCTTATCCTTTTCTCGCTTATCATGCATGTCCTTGTCAGTGCAAACGATATATTAATCAAAACAGCCATCTCCAACACGTTGGTCCATCCAACTCTCACTCATATGACGTCATTCTCATCCTCATATAGGTACTCATTATTAGTATTTTCCATATTGTCTTCACATCTTTTCAAAGTGATAATCATCCATGTCGGTCAAAACCATGCTAATACTACCTTTCCCATTGTCACCTAGAATAGGTCATTTTTATAATTCATGTCAATCAATGAATGAATTTATCTTCATCACTTTTATATCTTTTGGTATCTTCATTATAATATTCTTAGATAGAACGCATCATTGATTACTCTTGGGTTGAAGCATATGAGAACTTGCTCAAAACAATAGATTGTTAGCATCAATAAATCATTCAAATCATAACCCTTATGCATCATTGAAATGCAATGTCCATTCACATTTTTTTCCTCTTAGCTTTGGTCACTTGACATGACGAAAGGATTGCATGAGTCCATATTTTTATATTTGCTATACATACGAGTTTCTAACTCCTTAATAGCTTCCTACCTAATCACCACCACCTTCCATCACCACTTTCACTAATCATCACCACCATGGATTAGCGAAAACTTGCTTTTGTAAATGTCGAGTCATCTACCATCACCACATGAATCCTACTAGTAAACCGACACCAACACTAGCACCACTAGTGGCACACCCGGTGGAAGACTTCATATCTTCTTTCTAGGAATTATTTTGTAGGCTTTTATCATATTATATTCTCACTTTTCTAATGATTGTAATTAGAAGAATACACTTCATGAGATCTTTGATTATATCATTTTTCACATATATACATCTTATTTTTTTTTTGTGAAAAAGATGAAATATATTGCACTAATGTTTTTCATTGTAGGTTCATCATCATATACACTCGATTGTATATAACTTACTCATCTAATGATGAAGTTTGCATCAACTATTTTTCTTATTTTAGGTGCCTCTTGACACCCTCAAACAAGGAGGAATATCCTTTAAGCACTCATATTGCATCGTCTATACACTTGGTTGTATATGACATATTTGTCTAAAGACAAAGCTTCTATTACTAATATTTATTTTGAGGGTTCATCTTGACACCCTAGAGCAAGGGGAGCTTCCGTCAAGAATTTACTGAATGCATCTTATACACACTTTGTTGTATATCACTTACTCGTCCAATGACGAATATAGTTTTGCACTAATATTTGTTTTGTAGGTTTTTAATCATACCCTGACACCTCAAACAAGGGGGAGCATGCACGCATTTAACATCACTCTCACTTTTCAACAAGCATTTGTGCTTCGATAAAAAGTGGAGAAAATAGGCTAACATTGCTATGCATTTTTCTTTTTCATATATTTCTTATAATTTTTGTTGCATAAAACTAACCTTGATGTAGGTTAAGCCTCTTTATTTGATCTATGGATCCGCTACCAAACAAGGGACGGATTGAAGTGGACGATTTAACTTCACTAGGGATGATGCAAGCTCGCCTTTTTGGGAGAAATAAAGTTAAACTCTAAGGACACGCCCTTTTTGTTTCGACAAAAGGGGGACAAGAGTGTAAACGGAGAAGGTGTAAAGGTAGTAAGGATACAAGTAACCTTTTACATTTTACTTTCTATTACGTTTACATATATTTGTCATCATCAAAAAGGGGGAGATTGTTAGTGCAAATATTACGATATTTAATCTATACAGTCTTGTTTGTTTTGATTGATGACAAACATGTAACTTGTAATACATAACGTAAAATGTACAAGTTACTTGTAATCACACTTTGTCTTAACAAACATTCAACACCTCTCGATGACTCAAGTCCTCATATGTTACGACACAGGTTCGTACATGTTTGTTATGTGGCATTATGATCAAACCCATTAACAAATTATTTAGAATGTTTAAAATACGTTTAGAGTCAATAAGTATTTTAATAGGTTAACCATTCTATTTCGAACCTTATTTTACATTTTGCATTTACAAGTATTTCATACAAATACTAAAGTTTACTTACACTTGACAAAATATATTTTATTTTGACAAGCACTTTTTTACAAAAGGTAACTAGACATTTTGTAAAAGAGTGCTTGTCAAAATAAAATATATTTTGTCAAGTGTAAGTAAACTTTAGTATTTGTATGAAATACTTGTAAATGCAAAATGTAAAATAAGGTTCAAAATAGAATGGTTAACCTATTAAAATACTTATTGACTCTAAACGTATTTTAAACATTCTAGATGATTTGTTAATGGGTTTGATCATAATGCCACATAACAAAAATGTACGAACCTGTGTTGTAACATATGAGGACTTGAGTCATCGAGAGGTGTTGAATGTTTGTTGAGACAAAGTGTGATTACAAGTAACTTGTACATTTTACGTTATGTATTACAAGTTACATGTTTGTCATCAATCAAAACAAACGAGACTGTATAGATTAAATATCGTAATATTTGCACTAACACAACCCATATCAATCTCGCCATCCAAACAAACTACCAAATATACCCGAAACCAATGTTATGACCCTAATGGTCATGACACGGTCCCGGTTAAGACCACGTGAACCAAACAAGCTCTAGAAGCTTTTCGGCTCCACGCGTCTCATCCAAACACCAACAACAACAACCAACAAGATACCACAACAACCCGACCCGGACCCTTGGTCCATATGGGTCACGTACACCACACCACCATGACCCATCGTAGGTCTTGTGGTTCGTACGCCTCAACAAACACTCCCAAATGGCTTCTACTACAATCAATCAACCTCCAATCAACATCCAAACATCAAACCCATCAACTAATCTAAACCCATCATATGAAACTATGCCTAAAATGCAAAAACCCAACAATATGATACAACACACGATACCAAATCACTAGCTACATGTTTTATTAGATGTAAATTAGTTTTAAACCCATGTTTCACCCAAAACCCCTAAAATTCGAGCCATATACGAGCCTTAAAAGACCCATTGGTGGCTTTTCATGACTCAAACAAGCTTGACCCATGTTCCATTTACCTTTTCCAAACTCGATCTATAAGATTTAATGAAAACCCTAGAATCACGAATCATTTTTGTAAGATTTGGAGGTGTTAATGAAGGCTTCTATAGGAGATATATATATGGATGGAAAGAGGAAAGAGAGATCTATAATATGGTGGTGGAGGTGAGTGGTCACTCGCCGGAAAATGGCCGAAGATGGCCGGAATGTGGCCGGCGGTGGTGGTGGTTAATTAGGGTTAGGGTTTTGTTTTGGGTGGAGAGAGAGAGTAGAGAGAGAAAGTGTGTTAGTGTGTGTGTTTTAGAGAGATAATGAAAGAGTGGAAATGAGGAGAGTTGCGGTATAAATACTAGGACAAGAGGGACTCAAAAATAAATAAAAATGGGAGGGGGTGGCCGGCCATGGGTAAAAAGAGGGGCCGAAGCCGTAATTTTTCATAAACTATCCCGTTTACCCAATCCCGAGCTCATATATTGTACTACGAGTGTCCCACGACGTTCCTTCGACTTTCTATTATGTTTATTTATGTTTTTCCACGAGTTTTGACTATTTATTTGTCAAGTTTCGAGTTACGGTTTAAAAGTTACATTATTTCTTGTTTTAGAATTTTATTGTGCCGAATCGAATAATGCCTAACAAAAAGAGTAAAAACTCACACGATAACTCATACAATAATAAAATAAATCATAAAAACCAATTAACGATATCAAATCAAGTCATGATCGATAAAAATAGTTATAAAGACAAATACTCGGTTTAGTTTAACGTAATGCGGTTACCTAAAATAAACTCCCTAATTGCCAGTTGTCACAAAGATCTAGACATCACCACGATCTAGCGATCACCACCATCACAAATCCAACCATCACCACCAAGATCCAACCATTACCACAATCCAACCATCACCACTAAGGGACTGTCAATCAAGAACCTCTTGTAAGAACTTTCAGTGACATGATCAGGCATATCATTATGCACTTTGATTTGGTATTTTCTGTACCATGCATACTCTTCTGGATCAAAAGTAGATCTCTTTAAACGCATCCCAAGACTCTCTCACTTGATCTGAACTTTTCCAGAGTCATTTGAAGAACTTTCTTTAGAAATTGTAGGTCTTCCAATCATTGCATTCGTTTGAGATTGTGATTCTGTAGAATAAAAATGGATATGCCTATTGCAAGCTTTTACCAGCAAACCAATAGCTGGTGTCATTACAATTGCTTATTGAGTAAAAGTTTTGGTTTCGAAATACACTAGCCATCACCACCATGTGCATCACCATTAAATCGATTTCTAGGGTTTGGGTTTTAGTAATTGTTTTTATCAATTGATTGAGGGAATTTATTTGGAAAGCAGTTATAGACACTCTATCATGTTCAATTTTATTTAAAACAATTCCATAAATTGTTAATTGAATAAATAGGGTTTCGAATGAACATAGGATAAATTTTAAGTTTATGTTGTTGTGTGTTAAAATTGATAATGGGATTATGCTCGAATTGGTAGTATACACACTCGTTCATGTTTAATTTGTGGATAAGAACAATTTTCTTGGTCGAATCTTGATATGGGTGGCGTTTTGGTGGTGGTCAGAGGTTGGTGGTGGTGATGACCGGTAGTTAGTGGTGGCGGTGGCCGGAGGTTGGTGGTGGTTGCCGGAGAAGGTGAAGTTGTTTGGTATTGAGATGATGAAGAAGAGGGTATATATAACTACATGAGACACATGTCACAAATCTAGTGGAGTCGCCCAATTTCAAAGTCACCTCGGTCTATTTGGGGGGGAAAATTCCGGTCTAGAAAAGGGAGTAACGCGAGGCATCTGGGCTACTTTCGAAATTTTCTCTATTTTAAATTTAGAGGATAAAAATTCTGACTTGTTGATGAATATTTATTGGGCTGTTCATCTTGCTAATGAGCTGCAACTATAAATGGGCTTAATTGAGTAAACCCGAACCAGACGCCCGACCAAATCGACTGAATGACATATTGACACCCCTAATAACTATGGAAAACTTTTCATCGATTTTAAACCAAAATAAATGATATTATGTTATCGTGTTGTTTAAAATAAACTTTCTCTCAGTATATAGTTTTTAGGGTTGATTGAAAATAATATTGCACTTTTGTGTTATATACATGTAAAATTTATGCGCCAGTGGGACTGTGGGAGACTCATAACATAGAAAAATAGAAGTTAGGCTTGTTGCACATATACTAACAATAGCAGAACAATGGTACCTTAAATATGTACATTTAAAGTCAAAACTATTACTGTATATTAGTAAGATGTACATTCTTATGCATCTAATAATCAATTCGTATCCAATACACTTTTGTTTATCTTGACATTTCTTGTACTGTGGGAGGTGCTTGTGGATACATTCTAGCCATTGCTTGTCTATACCTTTCTTTGTTTCTTTCCCATCCTAAAACAACCAAAAAATGAACAATATGTACATATTTAAATGTCAAAAGTAAATTTATAGTTTTGTGCAGAAACGAAAAGGGTACCTTGAAAAACGATGAATCCTTGGTGTTCAAGTTGGCGATATTGTTGACACAACGCACACTGGTGACAAAAGAGATGAATGCAATAGTCGCTAGACATGCTTCCTTTTAAACGCCATTGTCTTCTTATTTTGGTGCGATACAGACCATTATAGAATGTGGCTAAAATGAAACCAACGATACATCCTGGATAGCCCATGGTGCCAAAACATTTATGGTGAAAAAGAAGAAACCAGATAAAGTCGACAAGTTCCATAAATCCTATGTGTATTACGTATAGAAAGCAGTATAGCGCCCCTGGTTCGCTCCAAACTGTAATGTTTTTGTTAAAAATTGAATCAATCAGTTGCAATTATCATAATGTTAGGATCGTGTGAGACGAGCTTTTTTCTTTCAAAAGGCTTACTTGTTTCTCCTTCATTAACAATTTCTGCAATCTTCCCAAATGCAACACACGGACAAAGAAGTACCAAGAAACCTAGAGAAAATGACCAAAAAATAATACTCCGTAAAAATTACAATAACAAATATGTTGGAATATAAAAAAATTTCACGAAAATTTCATTCTGAAATTGTAATAACTTGTTTTAAAAAATGCGTACTTATTTTAAGATCAGAGAAGCAATCGCATAGACCAATAGACCAGCTATTTCTTTGATTACGATTTAGCATCGATGATTCTTGACCCACGACGAAAGGTGCATGAGGAGGATAAGGAGGAGGAAGGGCACTTGTATTTGGCCAAACCATTTGCGTAATTTGGTTGTTATTTTGCATGTCGGACAGTGCTTGTGACGGATTTTGATCATTGGTGTTTGCCACAGGTGGAACCGCGGGTGGTGGTGGTGGTGGTACATTTCGTTGGTGAATTTGAGGTTGATTTGGTTTCTCATCCATTGTTTCCTTAGACATACAGAAATTTATCTTGCTCGCCAAAAAATTGATTCTAATAATACAGATTCAGTTTAATTCGAATGTTCAAATCAAACATAGATAAGTTGTTCTTGTTATAGATTAATTAGGAAAACGTGATTTTAGAGATTCGTTAAATGTGTGCCTCAAAACAAATACTCGTAACAAACTATTAGGACAACATTCTAGTTATGTTTTATTTCGAATAAATGACCTTTCATTTAGTTAGTAATTTAACTGTTGAGTTTATGATATATAAAATACAATAAAACATAAAGACATCAAGAGTACACAGCGAATGACTTAAAGATCATAACAAATAAATAATTAACTGAAAGTATGCGTAACGTACCTCTTGCGAATATCAAATCCCTTGAGCAAAACAAAGAAGTACTAATTGGTGTAAGAATAATGTCTTACAACCACGTTCTTGTACACACGAATTAACCAACGAATCAAGCGATTGCTAGATCTAACACAAGTCCTCGTTTAAGAAAAACGAAACCAAACTCTCTTACTATTGGGGTGTTCGGCCGAATATGACTAGAGAGAGGAGAGGAGAGATCTAGGGTTAATTCAATGCACAAGTGTATGAAACCCTAGAACCTAACCCTCTTTATATACTAGTAGGTAAACTTATGGAACAAGTTTATGAATTAGGGCTTTAGAAGGCCCCTATGGCCGGCCATGTAGACAAGCCCAAAGGAAATCCATAACTTTTCCAAGTTTTCCATTTCTAGTCCTTTCTCTTTTCATTTAACGATCGTTAGTCATTTTTCCGTTAAATACTTAACGATCGTTAACCGGACTTAATGTGCAATAATTAATCGTAAACATAAACATTAATTATTAACTTTAATTCTCATTCGCTAATGTGTGCAATCCCGTGGTCACGAGTTCGAATCCGGACATTCACATGTTTGTAAATATATACATTTCCAACAGCTCCCATTTGGATATGTTTACAAAATGTGAAATGACATTGGTTAGCGTCTAGCAACACGTCAATGCCCCCGGTACAACTCGTGTATGGTTTTCTGGAGAAAAACCAAGTTTGATGATTCATCATCATATTCATCCTTTTGTTTCTAATACCATGTTAAGAAGAATATGGATCTCACTCATTTCTTAATTAACTATTCTGTTTCTCGCTTTATATGATTTATTAAGATTACCAATTCTTCTGAACAGAAGACCTTGGGTATGGCCATACAAATATCTTAACAATCCTACGAGGGGCCCAGCAGTATTATACTTCAAAATAAATTTGAAGGAAACAAATCCCATTTTGACTACAAGCAGGATTCATAAATTTCGCAACACTTCTGAAAACAACCCTTATAACTACCAGTTACGTGTAGCGACAGATTGCTTCACAAAAATGCACTACATCCATGACATATCTCTTGTATCTCAAGTCAGAGGATAAATATCCATGATATACTTAATGACAAAGATCCATAAAGTATTATCATGCGGGTGGGATAAGTCCTATATTCAATTCATTGAATATCATCTGAAATTAGTCATGCTACGCATCAATATACTTTCAAGTATATTCTAACTAATACTCAAATTTGTCTTAATTCAATATCATTCCCATGTTATTGATTGACAACGGACTATTTAGAATAACTTAAGTTATTCAAGGATTTAAACATGCAAATATAGGATAACATCATAATAAATGAATAATAAACATAACAAAATACTTTATTTCATTTCAATAATAATGTTTACAATATCCTTTTATCCAAATACTAAATAGATCAATGCATGATAATTCTTAGTTAATGAATTTTGCCACAAGTCATGCATCTCATACTTGTCGACAATGCATAATTTCAACTAACTTTGATCTATAGGAATTTTGAGAATACTTATTTCAAAAAATTCAATAAGTGAATTTCTTGTATTTGTTTACACATATCTTGATATTGTCATATCATTCCATAAGGTGCGTGACAACCTGAACCACCTTTATATGACAATCATCTTTCAAAACTTTTAAAGTTTAAAGTATTCTTTATTCTTTAATGTATAATGCAACTATGCTCTTAGTTGAGCATAACTAGTCAACATGGTCATCTACAAGGATACTGTGACTAGAATTGAGTGGCATCTCAATTATACTAGCATCATTGTGTACAACAATATGCTCTTTAAATATCCGTAAACTTTTGAACAGTTCTAGTGTAATGTTGGTGCCTACCAAAACTCAAGTTTGTTGGCAATGAAAATTATGAAACAATTGTCATATAATCATCCATAGAATCTAGGAGCATCTCCAGATTGTGGAATGTGATTCTAAATCCAAACATATTCCTTTAAAATATTTATTACACTAACAACTTTCAATGTTGTCAAATCACCTTGTAATCAAGCATGACACAACAATCTTACAACATGATGTACATGATGAATCTTCAAGTTAGACTTTAAGATCTCATTATATATCCGTCATGTTCTATTAGACTCATTTATTTTACCGCATATGTTTATAATAATAAACATATATTCCAAAGTTGTATATATTATTTCCAAATCTTACAAACGAAGTTTCATTCCCAACTAAAACTTAATTTAAGTGGAATGTAGTTGCCCATACAACATATAAGATTTAAGAAAAAATAAATAATACTCCCACTAGCTTTCAGGAATACTTATGAGCAATCTTATTTTAATTATTAAATCAAACATGGATTTAATATTAAACATAAGAAACATCTCCTAGATGCTTGCATATATCCATTCATGAATTCTTGCAGTTTGTACATATCCAAGGATTATTTGAATTCATAAAACTTCTTTGTATTACTCATCGTCCTCACAAAAGTAATTTCACAACAAAGAGTTATGACATTCATTGTCAAAATTTCATATCAATGAAACTAAGTATGACAATTATAATCTTTATACTTCTATTTAATGTATATAGGAAAGAATATTCAATCATAGTTAATTGCTTAAGTATGATTGATATTATTATCACTAGACATACATTAAATACATGTACAATATTGTCCATATGATTTCTACACAAAGATTTAAACCACTAGGGTTTCCATCATTTGAAGAAACTCATTTTCATTATTAAGATAAACCAAGTATCTAAAGTTGATTATCTTTATGGACAACATCTCTACATTCATAGTATGATTGATTTACCACAATTCAACATTTGGTAAATTCATCATCATGATTAACAGGCTTACCATGATCCTGTAACTCATAATCCTCAGCATATTAAATATCTGAGATATCCTTACGGATCTATGAATGACAATTCTATCATATTGAGGTCTATCATTTACATGTAGCCTCATCATGATTTGCTAGTGTGTTTTAGAAGATTGTGTATTTTGCAATTTAATCTTTCAAGATTTAAACAAAACTCCCACTTGCCTTTAACAATTTAAAGATTACCTTTAAATAGTTTAGCAAGTAGAGCAACAATAAATTGTTCTCTTTTGGGATATTACAAAAAACATTTGATAGTTCCTGACATCGGTTTGTTACAACTCACTTTACAAGTAGTTTAACAAATTCAGAACTTCATTATAAGACTTAATGTGATTCATCACATTCCATAAACAAATGGTGTCTTATCAATCTTCTAGGTTGGAGCTTTATTGAGTATATTCAATCTATACTCAATCTATTAACCTTGATAACATGTGGAAGAAACTATAGTTATCTTGAATCAAACATGCCAACAGATTTTGATTCTTCTAACTGAACATACCATAAAACTATGGTATTTTCTTAGAATTAATATTGTAAGAAAATCTAACAATATTTTAAGATAACCATCTACTCTTTGGCTTACCTATTTACCAACAAAGTAAAACTTAATGGTACAATAGAATTACCAAGTCAATTGCATGTATTATAACATAAATATTCTTGACCAAGTCAAAAAACATAACAGTTATAATCCCACTATACGTTATAAGTCATTGATCAACTCATTGACTTCATGCATATGTCTTAAAACATAGCAAGTTAACGTCTTACTTTATATTTTAAGTCTTGTATTAAAAGACTTCATGTTTGTGACTTTACAAAATCATAAACATTTATAATTAAAGTAATTATGAACACCACCTCGGGTTTCAATTCATATTTCAAGTTAATATTTACTACATATATTTAAGTCATTCAACGAATACTCAAATTCAAGGTAGTATTAGATTACTTCATTTAATTATGTCATTCCATGAAATGTTCCATGTAAGAAACTGCAGAATCATCCATGTTCGTTCTCACGACACGTGGATATTTTACCTTGGGCTACAATCTAGTTCACGTTCTCACGTAACATAAATTGTAACTACAAGTGTTTCTTAAATATTGAATGACATAAATATTTAAAATAAAGTAGTCTTTGTTATCATCTTGACACATGTTCTTAATAGGGCAATCATACATATTTAAATGTATACTTCCTATTAGAACGTTATTCTCTTACTTTTCAGTCAAGAGAATCCTTTTAAATCATATTAATATGTGTTGTACCTTGCACACAATAAGATTTCTCCCACTTGTGCATGGAACAACATCATGTAGCATATAAACAACACGATACATGTTCGTTTATTTGATTAATATGATTTGTGTCATAGATATAACAAGTAGATGTAGAACTATATTGTTTAGTAAGGAAACGTACACGACTATCCTTAAAAACATAAGTGTCTACAATTGGAAAGTAATTATCTTTGAAGATAATCTGGGTTACTACACAGGAAATAAGGCTTGTAGCTCCCACTGAATTAGAAATCATTAAAACAACTTCTTATTCAGTAATGCAACACAAATGCTCCCACTGAATCTGACAACATTGTAAGTGTTGCATAACCAGTGAAAACAACTTGCTTGCTTTTTACTTTCCTACACCTTTGAAGAACCATACGTAATCATTACTAAGGTACTAAAAGGTGTATTCTACTATATGAATGATAGATTATCCATCAATGTTATTAACTCGAAAAATTGGGTATGCAATTTCTTCCTCAACAGGCCTACCATCCCCATATTGGTATGTAGCACCTTTAAAGGCTAAAGCAAAACAACTAGATAAAATATGCTAGTTTGCCTTTTACCAATTTTTGCGGTAATTTGTCTAGCTTCTAATTTTGTAACTCATATACATGTTTTCCAGTTAACCAACATTCATGTTGTTACAAAGGATTCATTCACCAAATGAGGGTAATGAAATCTTTATGGAAAATAAGATGTGCAATTCATTGCTAAGAGTTACATTAGAATTTAGACAATTCAAATGTTCCTATTATACCTTTCTCATTCATGAAAAGGAATAGGATTGAGTCTCATGCTTCTCCCATGGAAAAGAGACTTCGTTTGTCTTTTCAGTAAATTATTCTCGATCAAACATTTGTTTGAAAGCTAGAATGGATCAATTTACTCATCAAAGACTAAACCACGTTTACGGTTAAATATTGCATTTATACATTCAAAAAAATTACAAAATTCAATTTTAGTATTTTCGATAATTAACCTTTTCAATAAACAATTAAATACCCAAGGTTCATATTCATATAACCAATTAATTATTATTGAAAACTAGGATCCAAATTGTCATAATTTCATCACGTCAGTTGATCTGCTAGTAATGAACCTTATACAAAATGATAGAGCTATTGCTCAATTGCCAATTTCAATTGCAATTCCTAGATTTATGGGATTTACATATAGCCAATATCAATTGCCATGTAAACATGTTTTATCCCATCTTATGCCTTGAGTTGCCAGTTCTCACTACAAAACTCAATTAAGTTGTCCAACTTAAGAAACTGCAAAATCATCCATGCCCGTTCTCACGTCACGTGGACATTTTACCCTTTGATTACGATCTAAGTCACGATCTCACGCAAATAAAAAGTAATCTTAGGTGTTTCCATTTCGTTGGATGGCATATAACTTAAATTAAAGGGTAATAGTTTTGATGTTAAATCAAATATGTACAAAGATGTCATGCATTCATCTTTGTAGCATAGTTTTTATTAAAACATTTATATCTTGTTTTAATGTATAAGCTTTTCATCATCAAACTTTAATTGAGGTATTGGGTTCACCAATCAAGGAATTTAGTGTTAATTATCATCCATTATACCGTACTTTTGCATAAGTGTAAACACTTAGTGTTTCGGATAATTACCACCGAAGTGGCGCATGGAATTAAAACTAATTCGCCCTTAAGATGAGCTTGCACATTTAATGGCTTACTAAGTAGCTCCACTCGAACTTACAGGGGGCAGAGGACCAGGTACGCGCTAAAGCACAACCTTAGACATCCTTTCAGTGTGACTGTGCGCACTTCTTTAAACCTCTTTTATTAGTTCATTCTCATGGGTGAGCCTTTCAGACCATTTGTACCAAAGTCATCAATCAATTAAACGATTATGATTACTATTCTTAAAAATACATGTTTCACCATTGTTTAGGTCAGTTTATTTTTCTCGTAAAAATACCCTTGTTACACATAACAAACAAGCAAGTATTTATAAAAATAAACAAATAAACAATGAATGCATAACAAATAAAAGCCATGCATATCAAATAGCCACATGCAAACGTTTTGATAAATCCTATTAATAACCAATTCTAGATCTGTCAATATGCATATATTTAATTAAGACTTTCACCCGTTTTCATCTATGTACAAGGTGAACCACATGCATCGATTCATCGATTGTGCAAGTCAAAATTAAATACATACCACATAGCACATAATTGATTAAATTAATAATTATTGAGGTCTTCCACAATTTTAGATCTATCAAAATTTAGTGTATATCACTTAAACAAGAAAGACATACAATAAAAGCAGATCCATGATAAAACATGCAGATAATTATCATGGACATAAAATTACACTTAACAATTAATGCAATTAAATCAAAGTTACGCATATACACATAAAGTTGCATGCATCTTAGGGTTTCTAATTCAATTAAAACAATAGTTTACAAAACCCTAATTAGGGCACCAAAATAAACGCCCCCCATTCAAAATTAGGGTTTAGGTTTTGCAAACCCTAGATCTAAGCATACAAATAATAACACATCCATGTTTATTTTAATTATGTGTTTCAGTAATTAATTACTTGTTATACAAGGCTCGTGATGACACTGTTGAGTTTATGATATATAAAATACAATAAAACATAAAGACATCAAGAGTACACAGCGGATGACTTAAAGATCATAACAAATAAATAATTAACTGAAAGTATGCGTAACGTACCTCTTGCGAATATCAAATCCCTTGAGCAAAACAAAGAAGTACTAATTGGTGTAAGAATAATGTCTTACAACCACGTTCTTGTACACACGAATTAACCAACGAATCAAGCGATTGCTAGATCTAACACAAGTCCTCGTTTAAGAAAAACGAAACCAAACTCTCTTACTATTGGGGTGTTCGGCCGAATATGACTAGAGAGAGGAGAGGAGAGATCTAGGGTTAATTCAATGCACAAGTGTATGAAACCCTAGAACCTAACCCTCTTTATATACTAGTAGGTAAACTTAGGGAACAAGTTTATGAATTAGGGCTTTAGAAGGCCCCTATGGCCGGCCATGTAGACAAGCCCAAAGGAAATCCATAACTTTTCCAAGTTTTCCATTTCTAGTCCTTTCTCTTTTCATTTAACGGTCGTTAGTCATTTTTCCGTTAAATACTTAACGATCGTTAACCGGACTTAATGTGCAATAATTAATCGTAAACATAAACATTAATTATTAACTTTAATTCTCATTCGCTAATGTGTGCAATCCCGTGGTCACGAGTTCGAATCCGGACATTCACATCTATACTATATAAAATGGAAAAATGGTCAAAGTGGAAAAAGTGAAAAATGTTGAAAGTTGAATGTTGAAAACATGGTCAATGGAGAGAGAAATAAATAATATACTCCGTAATTAATACTCTTATTAAAACACCCCATTACTTAAAACTACAATAATTTATTCACATTTTACACCCAATTAAAAGCACATCTACCAAATTAAAAACAACCAATTGAAACCGATACCGGGTTGACCCGTTGAAACCGATACCGGGTTGACCTGTTGAAACCGATACCAGGTTGACCCGAGACGCTTCAAACCCGGCGGGCTGACCCGGTTTAATTTGACATTTTTCCACCCCAACCTATCGGTTTGACTCGGTTTAAATCGACCTGTTTTTTTATCGGAACGGTTCAACCAGTTGAACCACCCGGTTGAAATTGTGTTTCAAATTTGACAAAATTATATGAGAAATGATGAAGTAGTTGTGAAACCCGTGACAATTTTTTTGAAAGGAGAGACCAAGTAATTGTAGTTTTTGGTTTATTTTGCTTTGACACATGTAATTTGTCATTTGTATAATGTTATTTTAAAAACTGTTGCTCTTGCACCATTTAAGGGACTAGCATATATGAATCGTCGTTTAAAAGTTAATATATATTGTATAGCCCTTTGTCCAGTGTATCAATAATGTT
This sequence comes from Chrysanthemum makinoi, assembly GCA_910596185.1. Classification (NCBI taxonomy): domain Eukaryota; kingdom Viridiplantae; phylum Streptophyta; class Magnoliopsida; order Asterales; family Asteraceae; genus Chrysanthemum; species Chrysanthemum makinoi. Next base: position 65,931,971 of record OU343217.1, on the reverse strand, counting down.
ATGTAAGTTTATTAAAATCACAAAAATAAATAGTATTGTTATCTTTAGCGATAATTATTTGTACCTCAAACAAATAGCTTTGAACAATGCATAAATATCTATACAAATTGATAGTACAAAATAATCTTATATGGTGATATCCAATTTGCAAAGTTACAATTTTAAAAGCCACACACCAAATGATAAACGTTACACATGTAAAAAAAATAGTTATCACTGCCTAAATTACTGACAAAACAAGAAAAAGCGGTCACACATGTTGGCTATACCTCTAAACTACAATATAATATTGCCAACTACATAATACCGTTGCTTTTTGTAATGCTTGAATCTATTATTACTAAAAATCTTAATAACTTAAAATAATCCTATTAGAAAATATACTCACACACTTAGATCGACTCCACATAATTTTTTAAAAAACTATATATTTATGCTGCTATGCAACCACGCATCAGAATTGTAGTTATTCGAAAACGATTCTCTAATGCTACAAATACAGTTTGTTGAAAGAAACTTATGGTTCGTCGGAACTTTCCAGAAAACTAGACATCGCTGCCGCTAGGCGCGGGTACTCGTCTAGTGTTTGTAAATATATACATTTCCAACATTAACCATGGAAGAACTAATGAAATACATTTACAGGAACCAATATTCAAAACGTAAATATAAGATACTATTTCTCTGTTTATAAAGCAAAGCATTACTAGTAAAAAAATTTGGTTAGCGTAAGAAGACGTACATGAGAATATGTAAATATAAGATCCTCCATTGTTGCTTAGTGGAGGATCGGATGTAAAAACATGACCATTACAAGCACAAGTACAACTGGTAATACGGATTCTTCAAAAGGTTCTTGATGATATCTGTGGCGGAATCAGAAATCCGTCAAAAGTATGCGATTTTTAACAAAGAAAAAAATGTTATAGATGGTGCTCAAAGGGTATGCACTTGCATAACATCTGCCTTAAGTATATTCGCCACGGCAATATCCAAATCAAACCCAAAACAACTTATCAAGGAATCATAGAGCAGATAGTAGTAACATGAATAAACAAAATGACATTCAATTGCCAATGTTCAATAACTAAATCCAAGTTACCACAGAATTAAAACTCAAACAATTAAAAGAATTTTTGAATTTTCAACGAGCAAAAGAAATTAAAAATTAATCAACTGTCTTTCAAGAAAGCAGGAAAATCCGGCCGTTGTAGCACTTGATTAATTTCAGTCTCTTGATGTTTGTCTTTAAAAAAAGCAGATGAATCCGCGCGTTGTAGCACTTGATTTGTTCCATCCTTTAGATGTTGTCCTTTCAGAAAAGCCACAAAATCGGGGTGTTGTAGCACTTGATGTATTCCAACCTCTTTGTATTTTCCGAAACTTTGAAACTTGTCACAGAAAGGAGTTGAAAAATCTGGAAGTCGCGCGAACCACTCAAGTTCATATTCACAGTCAGCTTGAACCCTATCTACATATTTGGTACTGATTTCATCCTCAATGTCGGCTCGTGCAGGGGTTCCAGGAGGATATCTTTGATTTAACGCATCTTCTGATTTCACATAAAACTTGATTTGATATTCTTTTGTAAACATCGGTAAGTGACAACCACCGAACGCTTCTTGATCTTCCATCGAATAATATGTAGGCTCTTCGTCATAAATACTTATAGCTAAAAAAGTCAAGGGGAGTACCATCACAAATGCTATTAGTAATATAGCCGGGGAGTCTTGATCGTTACGGTATTTATCAAAATCATCCATGGTGATCCAACGAATTGTTAAAAAGAAATCTGTTTGAAAAAATGGCTTGAGCATATAGAAGTGCAATCGTGTTTCACCATTAAACTAAAACATAATACTTTTCACAAAACATATGTCTATATCAAATTAATCATTAAACATATATAAACACCTTTGCAAAACGTACCACATGCAATTCAACTAGTTATTGATTAGGGCTAATTCCCAAAAAGGGTCAAAAAGTTGGGCATTGGTCATTTTGAGGTACAAAAATAAAGCCTCTTCTCAATTTGGTCATGTGCGAATGTGCGACTCCACCCAAATAGTGACACGTGTCCACCAAAATGTTAGACAACAAGTACCCTTCCAATAATTAGTCTCCCACTAACCGGACCATAGATACAATATCCGATGCAGCAGATGTGCGAACGACGGTGTGAGATTTCCGGCTAATGTGCGATTGAAAAAGTGGATCTCTGAAAAAGGTACCATTGGGAACTATCAAAATCTTTCTTCTGGTAATCAAATCTTTTTGTTTTTTTGTTTTTTTAATTTAGTTATAATTCATCAATTCAAATTTGTGCATCAAATTTACACACACAAAATCACACACATTATCCAAACCGTAATTCTTTCAATTTTTGGATACAAATGGTATGTTCATCCCTTAATTTATGTTTAATCTCAGATTATGTTTTAATTACATTAATTTTTTGATAACCCCTATTTTGGGTTTCATAGTATCTTTTTTTGTGTTTTTTTGGATTAGGTTAATTCTTTGGTTCTTGATGATAACCCCTTAATGATAACCCCTGATTGATAACCCCTTAATGATAATCCCTGTTAGATGTGGTTTTTTGGATTAGGTTAATTTTGTGGGTTTTTGATAACCCATCTTTTTGTGGGTTTTTGGATTAGCTAATAATGCACATTATCAACATTGATTGTTTAGTTTAAGTTACGAATGTTAGCCGGTTTGTAACCCCTGTTTTTGTGGGTTTTTGTAACCCCTGTTTGTAACCCCTGTTTTTGTGGGTTTTTGGATTAGGTTAATTTTGTGGGTTTTTGATTACCCATGTCCCGACATTTGGTTAAGTTATGAATGTTAGCCATTTTGTAAAGTTATGAATGTTAGCCATTTGGTTAAGTTATGAATGCAAGTTCTGTTTGGTTACTAGTGACAGATGACCCATCCCTGCATTTGATACAAAAGAGTATATAAGGTGGTTTGTAACAATGAATGAATGGATGAGTGTTTATGTGTATAATTAAGATCTTGTTTAGAGAATTGTATGTACTTCTAGTTGCAGAAAAGTATTGAGTAATTAAGATCTTGTTCAGAAAAATCATTTTGTATTGCTGCCAGTCGTACAAATATTACTGGGTTGAGGCACAGGTCGCATCGTTGTACTAATAGACGTTTTCTTAAGCTCACCACTAGCTGTCATAAGCTCCTATATCAAAAGGAAAATTGTTAGCTTAACTATAAGATTGCATAAGCTCAGGCATAGTATCACCCATAGTACTTATTTGCTCCTATATATAAGCTGGAATTAGGGGCAAAAGGAAAATTGTTAGCTTAACTATAAGATTGCATAAGCTCAGGCATAGTATCACCCATAGTACTTATTTGCTTGGTGTACCTTATTTGCCTCCATATGACTTCATGTTATCACTTCATGTTCATAATATTTATAAATTGCTTTGTATGTATAGGAATCTGATGCGAAGCTTCACGTTCGAAGCAAACTGCGTTACTTTCAATTGGTTAAAGACAGACTAAATAAAAACCGTCGTAGACTGTTTCGGTCAACATGCTTTAGTGCATGGTTGGATTTGAATTCTTTTGAGAACGATGAGAGTCTTATACATTATATGCTTCAAAAGCAAATTAAGTCTGATGATGACCACTTTGATTTGCCACTACTTTATAATGTTAATGGACATGATCTTCATTTTGGACGGCGCCAATTTCACCTCATTACTGCTTTTAAATTTGGAATGCCTAGTTTCCGTAAGTTTAGAATTGGTGATATCATATTTCGTGACCGGGTATTTCCGCATAAGGTAGGTGAGAACTTAAAAAGCATAGATCTTCTATGTTTGATTGAGGATGAAGTGCTTTTTACCAAAGTATCTGATGAAGACGCATTCCGAGTTTGCCTTTTGTTATCTCTTGAGGTCATATTTATGGGGCGTGACTTGTTATCTGTGGTCGATGATACATATCTTAGGATGGTTGAGAATTTTGAAGACTGGAATAAATTTCCTTGGGGGGAACTCATTTGGAGACAGTTGTACGATGCCATTCGAAATATCAAGTCAACTCAGAAGATGGAATATTCGTTGTCTGGATTTGTTTTATGTTTCAAGGTTAGAATTGTTTCACAAAATTGTTTTTAACCATAATTATTTGTTTTAAGTATTGCTAAAAATCTGTTTTTAACTAAAATCTGATATTATAAATATATATACATGTTTTTTTTCTTTCAGATATGGATCTTAGAGTCTTCTACACAGAGCTGGCTTTGGTGGAGTAAGGAAACAGGTGTTATCCCAAGAGCACTTTCATGGTCTAAGAATGTTTCATTTCAAAAATTGGATAATTTCGGGCAGCTTTTTCCTGAGGCAAGTGTTTATACTATCTTTCTAAATGTACTAGTTGACTATCATTATGGTTAATGCTTATCTTACTTCATGTTTAGGACAAAGAAACAAACAATGATCTATATCCGACGAGAGCTGAGGCTGATTCAGAGTGGTACACAGGAGGCATTAGGTTTTTTAACTGGTATGCACCTAGACCGCCGCCTGTTGTCCATGGAGATCTTTTTGAGGACTATCTGCGTAGACGAGCAGAAGCTCGTTCGAAAATGCATAGTAGGTCAGAACCTGAGCAGAAGGCTCGTGTTACTCTTCAGGATCGTGTTAAGACATTGCAGGATATTTGCAATGGTTTGTTGATTTTACCTGCAGAGGTCAACAGTTTGAGAGCACGGGTTTGGAAACTTGAAACCATTATTCAGGTATTTTTATAACGATAACCATAAACACCACGTACATATTTAAGAGTTACTAACTGATTTTGTATATACGGCAGTTTTTCATAAGAAAAAAGTTTGATGGACATACTCAGCAGTACAAATCACTGGTTAGTATTATTTTTTTTCTTTACATGTATGTAACAAGAGGCGGAGATAGTTATCTGAATTGCTTACATTTATTTAATATATTTTACAGCATAGTGATGATAAGGTTACTGATCTTGGTGATGAGTATTGCTCAAATTTAAATGATAATTTCCTAAATTTGTTTGATTCGGCAATCAAATCATCACGGGAGAAAAGTATTGATGATTTCCAAGAGGTTTTTACAACTTTTACTTTTAATACATGTTACTTTTTTTTATTTTTTATTTAAAATTTTTTTTTTAATTTTTTATTTTACTTCATGCAGAATGAGTGTGTCGAAGATGAGAAATATGTCGAAGAGGTTTGTACAGCCTGAGCTACATTACATTTCAATGGTCTTTTAAAGTAAATACTAAGTTTCTTTTTATTTCCATGCACACAGAATGATTGTGCGTTTTTGGCTACCCAAGATCGTGTAGCAGCTGAAAAGCAAAAGGCTGAGATTCGACGGTTGCAAAGAGTCAAGGAAGAGAGGCTACGGGTCTTGATGGAAGAAGAAAAAACTATGAATAGTAGAAACCATATGTTGAAAGCCCCTTACATGAAGCTTGCTTTGCAAAATTGTGTGTCAAAGAAGAGGCATCATCAACTAGTACCTAGGCCAGAATTTACGGAAGTAGATGCTCCTGTGAAAGTCCCTCCTCTGGAGCAACTAAAAAAGAAAAATGATATCTGCAGTCCTTATATGATTAAGCTGTGTAGTGAACTCAAACCTTGGCAAGAGGTATGTCATAGAATAGCATATGTAGATGTTGTACTCAAGGTCATTTATGTATCAGCATCCGTGTATGTGTCTGTTGTTTTATGTTTATTTACTTATATTTTGTATACCATGTAGGATCTAAAAAGGCCATCCACAAGGATTGATAAAGTTTTTGTCCATCGTGAGTTGGAGGATTTTATACAAAATTCTTGGTGTTCTCGTTGCAAGTTTCCTTGGTCCAATGATATTGTTGTTGATCGTCTTTTCTGGGACTGTTTTGTTGGGCTTGACGCTAATCGTGAAGGCTGGTTCCGTGACGAGGTAATTAAAATAAGCCTTTTTTAGTATATGGTTTTCTTTTATGGTATTTAGTCTATATGCGCTTTGTTGCCTTTTAAACATTGTTGATGATTATGATTCTGTGTATGCTTTCTTGCCTCCATTATACACGCGTATGGATGCTTTACCTCTTTTGTTTGTGGTTAACTGTTTGTAGTGGTGCGCACAGTGCTGTCAGTATTGCAATTAGCCAATCTTTTGTATGTTCCTTTTTTATGATTGGGTTTGTAGTGGGTTTTATACTGCTGGTAGTGGCCTATATATTGTTCCTTTAATTTTGTATAAATGTTAGTTATGTCCTCCGTTCAGTCCTTTGTAGTTTGGTCCGGTTGCACATTTGCATTGGTAGCTATGTCGCGCCCTGGTCGTCTAGGTGAGCTTGGTTTTGCGTGCGATAGTGATTCTCTTCAGGATCAGATGTGTCTTTTTTTTAGAGGGAAGTCATTGCTGCTCGTGAGTGGGAAAGTATGGTTCGCGTGCGCTGTTTTGATATTGCTGCACGTATTAGGTATTTGGATGACTTAATCCATGAGGTTCTTCAGGAGCGGCTCGATCCCGTATCGGCTAATTCCGTTACGTTTCTCAGAGAGGTGCGGGCACATGAGCGTTCTAAGCAGGTCACGTTACAGGGAATGTTACGCGAGGCACATGCCGCTCTTCGTGCTGCATCGCGTTATATCAATAGTATTCGTGCGTTGTAATGGTTCACTGTGTGTGATTTGAAATGTGATGTATCTGGAGCATAATTTAAAGTTAGAGTCTAGCTGTAGTTAGTCTTTGTCATAGGTGTTGTGGTGTTTGATTTGTGAGTGGTGTGTGCTGGTCTGTGTTTGAATTATTTTTGTAAAAGTTCTGTTTAATATAAAGTGCGGTGTTGCATTTTTTTGGATTTGTTGCTTTGTATTTCTGTATATAGCTGATGGTATTGTGTGGATATGTGCCTTACATATGTTTTTCTTACATGTGTACAGCATATTGAGCTTTGGGTGCTGTATTTGTGGCACTTCAGACCATCTTCTGCAGATTGGTCCATCGTTAGCAGTTATTTCTTGACACTTCTACTTCAAGATTCAGTTCCACTATTTTATGCTAATCAAGAAGTTTACCAGTTGGCATGGGCTGATGTTGATCGGGTATATACAGAAATACAAAGCAACACATCTTATATAACTTTAATTTTTCGCTTTTGGAATTGATGTTATTTTTATTTATATTGCTTGCAGGTGTTCATTCCGATAAATGAACCTAAGAAGCATTGGTCGCTTGCCCAGTTTCACATACAATCCGGAAATGTTATATTTTATGACAGTGTTTATCGTTGTGAAGATGAAGGTCGTGATTGGTATCTCAATATGAGGAAATGTTTGGAGGTCAATCTTCCATTAATTCTACTGGAGACAGGTGTGTTTGACAAAAAAAAAATTGACCCGAAAACCTACCATATCAAGTTTCATCTTGCACAGAATGTTCCAAAGCAGGGAGGTTTATTTGGTGATTGCGGAGTCTTTGTCTGCATGTTTCTTTACAGGTTAGTAAACCACCCTGATTATATTTGCTATTACTAGTTTTGCCAGTCATAGCCTTACCACAAGTGTTTTGATTAAGATAGGCATGACACAGACCAGTAAGGTTAACATAAACATAAATTTTCATGAAACATACGATTACATGACAACTACTTAAGTTACAAACTAGTACCTAAACACTCGTGTTAGGCATCCTGAGGCCACAACACTTTTATTGGAAAACACACTAGCCAACACTGACATACACCATTGCATCATCGACCCTACCATGGCAACAAACCCTTGATCTTATCTGTGAAAAGGTCAATCTCCCGACCCCTTAGTTTGAACTCGCTAGCCAAAACCCTCAGCTCCATCAGTTTGATGTAATCTTTCCTTTGAAGTTCATTTGAAAACTCTGCCATTTTCTTAGGTAGAAACTGTGCAGCTGCAGTCTGCAACTCCTCCACAAAATAACCCCTTTCACGATTCATCAGATCCACCTTCATGAAAACCCTGTTAATATCCGCTGCCAGCTGCCAATACTCGGCCGATGCCCTCTGACAGTACAAGATGAACATATCCTCCCTTTGATAAGAATTTGACGCCTCACGTAACTCATTCAACCTAAATTGTCCTGCCATGGCTTATTTTTTTACTTTGATCCAAATATGAACCAAAACTTGAATCATGAATAGATGTATATCCATGCTTAAATAGCATAATCAATGACAAAAGATCCAAAAAATAATCACATGCAAAGCCTTAATGAAAGGCTGGGAATTAACCAAGGTAGAAAACAAATAAACAAGCATATTTCAGTTTGACCAACTTTATGAGTTCTGATTTGTTACTGTCATTTGTTTTTATCTTAGTTTTTAAACCATTTTTGACTAGATACTTTTGAACATGTAACTCATTTTTTAAAACCACAATTATATAGGCATCATAAACAGGTCATATAGTTACTCTAACCAAACTACAACAGTATCTCATTTGGTTGTGTTTCCTATACTGTATACCAACAGATCCACAATGTACTAGTTCACCACATACTGACAGTCCTTATTTATTAATTAGAGTTGTATTGTATTTGTCGACATATTCATAGTCCTTATCTAAAGAAGTGGAAGCTTACAACATATACAAGTTTATAGTGACTTTTTATAGTGAAATACACATTTTAGTCAAAAATCAGCTCTGTCATCATGACTGCATTTTGTATCACCAGCTTTGGTATTGATTCTGTCAGCTTTAGCACAAATAATTTAGATGTTCTATTGTAATTCAGCTTTAGCATAAAAAATAGGAAACTGGTTGTACAAAGATTATTGGGATATGGATTTTGCCATATATTTAGAGTTATATTGTAAGTATTCAAGGAAAAGTAGTAGTTGTGGCCTTGGGGCACTCAAAATGGCTTAGGAAACTGGCTTAGATGTGGTTCATTTGGGTAGGATGTAAAGGTGAAAACATGGATGGGTTGTGTAATGGGTCAAAAGGGTATCTTGAACTAATTGACTTGTTTGTATCTTGAACTAAAATGGTTTGTATCTTGAACTAATTGACTGGTTTGTATCTTGAAATCCACATTTTATATCAGTTTAATTTTGTCTAATTCACTGGTTTGTATCTTGAACTAAAATGGATCTCTGTAACAACATATTAAATGCCTAAATGACTTTTCTAATCTAAAACCATTCATTGATCAACATGGTTACAAGAGTTTTATTAAATTTGGTTTAAGTGATACTTAAACCAACATACATACATCATATGTAACCAAAAAAACTCCCCTTCCCTTCCCTTGGCTTCGCTCCCCTTTCTTAAACAGATCGTTTTTTTCCCTTCCCTTTCATCAAAAGCTTAGCTTTGGCATCTTCAACCACATATGGTTTGATACCATTTTCTTCACAAAATTTCTTGCTTGGAAGGCCAAGAACTTTGTTCCTTTCATCAAAAGCTTTCATTGCAATTTGATCAGTTTATTTGTTTTTTGTTAAATATATGTGTGATGAAAATGGAACCACTGAGATTATGGCCTTATATAGTGGAGGATAAAATTGTTTGGTGAGTTATGGATATTGAAATGAAACTGTTTTGAGTCACTATTTTAGTCAAAAATCAGCTCTGTCATCATGACTGCATTTTGTATAACCAGCTTTGGTATTGATTCTGTCAGCTTTAGCACAAATAATTGAGATGTTGTATTATAATTCAGCTTTAGCATAAAAATAGGAAACTGGTTGTACAAAGATTACTGGGATATGGATTTTGGCATATAGGAAAAGTAGTAGTTGGCTAATATAAGTATAAAGGAAAAGTGGTAGTTGTGGCCTTGGGGCACTCAAAATGGCTTAGGAAACTGGCTTAGATGGCTTAGGAAAATGGCTTAGGAAACTGGTTTGTGTAATGGGTCAAATGGGTAAAACAATTTTCATGTCAAAGGTCGAAAAACTGTAATGGTGAAAACATTGATGGTTTGTGTAACGGTTGTGTCACTCAATGTACAGAAATGTCATTTTATGGCTAATAGAATCTTAATATTGCTGTATTGTTCTGTATACAGGTTGGCTTATGGAATTCCTTTGCATGTTGATAATCCAACACAGGCGGCACTTGCATATCGAGAGTCATTGATCCGTTATTATTTCCAGAACAGGATATACTGTGCTTGAATTATTTGTGACTTGTTTTTTAGGCCACAATTTGTATTTTTGAACATAATTCCCTGAGTTTTTTCCCGGGTGAACATCTTTGTGGCTTGTAGCAGGCTGACTTGTGTGTATGGTTGTCATGTATGTTGAAAAACTGTCTGGACAATGTATGGTTGTAATGTATGTTGAAAAACTTAGTCCATTAAGACTTATGCATTACTTTGTCTACAATACTTGTCCAAAATGTGTGCCATTGGCACTTTGACCTTATCAGTTATACAGAAAGAGAGGTCTCATACTTTAAACTACATTCTTGCAAGTACAATACAACTTCATTCCAAACAAACAAACTGGTAGCCTTGTGACATTGATTGTCTCTTGTTTCCTGGACTTCACTTCAATCATGGGTCAGCCAAGTTAACATGCTCGTAGCCTTGTGACATTGATGGTTGTAATCCTTGTGAGCTTCCGGGTGTGTTTTGTGATCGTCCGTGATTGCTTTGGGAGCCGCCTCCTGTAGATTTCTTTGCCTGTAATTTATAAAACAATATTATCAAGCTAATACATTGTTCAATAAACCAATGACAAATAATAATAATCAGGTTAGAACGTATTAGTTACCCTTTTTTCTGGCTTAGGCAGTGGCGCATTACAAACTCCTCGGGTGTGACCACGTGCACCGCACCGTCCACATGTATTTTCTTCTGGCTCCTCACCTTGAGATCTAATCCGATCTCTGTTCTTCGGTCTTCCCGCTTGGCGCTTATCCATATTTGGTGGCTTTACAACCTGCAAACCTGTTGGAAGCTCCCAACTCGGAATTTCTCCAACGGGATATACCAACCCTTGGTATGTAGCTTTTAGATTGGTTGTTTTGAACCAACCTTTAGCCAAATGATTACAACTTGTCAATCCTTGAGCTCTACAAACAGCTACAGCATGACCACATGGCAAACCAGAAAGTTGCCATTTCCGACATGTGCATGTATCATAATCTAGCCTTACAATATGTTTTCTTCTACGATCATCTACCTCGTATATCCTTTTATTCTCAATGGGATTCACTGTCCAATTAGCACTCTTAAACGTTCTGTCCTTCACTTTTGCACTAGCCCAGTCGCTAAGGTCACCCGGAGTTGCATCTAACGTTTGACATAATAATAATTAATTAACAATATCTATAATAATAAGACATCTATAAAATAAAAAAGATATAGTTTAATAATATATAAAATCATTTACGTATATACCTTGATACTTTTGTCGTTTCTCACAAAACCATCTTTGTAGAAGCCCTCTATAGTATTCCATTAGCATTGAAATCGGAACTCTTCGAACATCTTTTGTTAAACTGTTGACTGATTCTGCACTGTTCGAAGTCATATAATTGTAACGATGTCCTGTGCAATGTGCCCTTGACCAATTAGTAAGGCCAGCCTCCACCAGTTTGTTGTAAGCTTCCTTATTTTTTCGTTCAATTTGTGAGAATGCTTCTGCAAACTCGTCGGTTGTGTAACATTTGCAAGTCTTCCAATATAAGGCCTTAATCTTTCTACCTTGTCCGAAATTGCAATTTAACATCAAATGCCTACAACAAAAACCATGAAATGCATCGGGGAAAACCGTTTGACAAGCTTGTTGTATTCCTAAATGTCTATCAGATATTATAGCCAAATCTGCAACTTCACCGATGCATTCCTTCAAGTGGGTCAAAAACCATGTCCACGATCTCCCAATCTCACCCTGAGATACACCGGTCGCGAGAGGAACAATTTGATTATTTCCAACCATTCCAACGGCGAGCATATTTGTACCTAGGTATGTACCTTTAAGATGAGCCGCATCAATTACTATTAGTGGTCGCAAATGGTCCAAGAAACTCCGAATCTAGTTTAGTAAAACAAAGTATTAGTTTCACAAATAATAATATAATGAATATAAATTTTTTATTTAAATAAAATAGACAGTAATAAATTATTACCGCAACACCAAAGCCTATAAAAAGCATCTCAAAACGGTCTTCATCATCTGTCTCAATGTGTGTTACCCAACTGGGGTTTTTCAACTTTAAATTATAACAATAATACGGTAATTGTGAAAAGGAATTTTTCGGGTCACCGGACAACGTCTCCAATGCTATATTTCTTCCTCCCCATGCCTTTTTGTAAGAAATGTCGATGTTGTACTGAAGGTTGATGTCGTTTACTATGTCCTTTGGCTTATATATCCGACTGTGATCTCCCATCTTTGGTATCAACAAATGACCCAACAATTTTGCGGTTGCATTTCTGTGATTAGGATAGAATTGTGTTCTCGGACAAGTGTGAATGTCATTTACTTTTCCTAATTTCCATCTTATACTGTCATCTATCTTAGATGAAATTATCTTCCAATTGCAATTGTTATGTATACAAATTACATCATACCTATGTGAATAAGATTTTCGTGTTTTAAACTGAAAACCTTCTAAAAGAGCTTTTTCACCGATTGCATACATGCATAATTCTTTATTATCAAATTCAACACCCTCTTTTAGAAAACGTGAGCAATTTTGTGCGACCCCTACTTTTGGTGTTTTAATATTTGGTGTTGGATGATCGGTGGGAGTAGGCATATAGGTGAATGTGTTATTTTTCCATGCATGATTTGGGGGAGTAGAGAAAATAGGTTCGTTATTTTCGAAAGTTTCATTATTTGGTTGATTATATGTGTTGTCAATTTTATCACCAAATTCGTCGTATCCTTCAGGAAGTGCATTAAGATCAAATTCAAAAGTATTAGAAGAAGAAGGATTTACCTTTAAGCCTTTTTTACTCTTCTTAATATACAAATTATGCAACACGGTAGACTTCCCTTTCAAAACTTGATGTACAAAAAAAGCCATATCATCATCGTCGACTATCTGGACACAATTATTTCCAACATGGTAAGAAATCCCAATATCATACTCTTCACCAATGTTGAACTTTTTCTTGGCTAGAGCAACAAGTTGTGTGCACGTAATATTTTTTGGAAGTGATACACCAAAGGTTAAATCTTGGCAAACCAAAAATACACTTAGTTTACCATTCATTTTTTTTAACAAGTTGCGTATACACGAATTTTTTTCTAATGGAATGTCATTGTATATGTCCAATTTGTATGCGTATTATTTAGTTCGCACGCTTGTTCAAATCGCACATTCGCACATTTTTTTACTTAAATGCCCATGTACTCTCACTTGCACCACATTAATTTACATGTACTTTCACCTGCACCACATTAATTTACATGGTCAGGGGCAATAAATTTCAACCTACCCAAATATAATTATTTGGTTCGCACGTTTGTTCAAATCGCACATTCGCACATTATTTACCTTAAATGCCCATGTACTCTCACCTGCACCACATTAATTTACATGGTCAGGGGCAATAAATTTCAAAACCTACCCACTTTATTTGTGTATTTTAATTTCATTTAAAAATTATACAAGAGGTTTAATTGAAATGGTACCGGGTACAAGGTTTAATTGAAGTGGTTTATCGTTAGGTCCAAATATTATACTACACGATTTTTTTTATAGGGGCACTGTGATTGTATATGTCTAAATTTTATGCATTTTAGAATGTGTATGATAAATATTAGAATTTCCAAATTTTATAATAAATTTCAAAACCTACCGAAAATATACTTAAATCTTGGCAAACCAAAAATACACTTAGTTTACCATATATATATATATATATATATATATATATATATATATTTTTAGTATACACGAATTTTTTTCTAAGGGAATGTCATTGTATATGTCCAAATTGTATGCTTATTATTTAGTTCGCACGTTTGTTCAAATCGCACATTCGCACATTTTTTTACTTAAATTCCCATGTACTCTCACTTGCACCACATTAATTTACATGTACTTTCACATGCACCACGTTAAATTACATGGTCAGGGGCAATAAATTTCAACCTACCCAAATATAATTATTTGGTTCGCACGTTTGTTCGAATCGCACATTCGCACAATTTTTACCTTAAATGCCCATGTACTTTACCTGCACCACATTAATTTACATGGTCAGGGGCAATAAATTTCAACCTACCCAAATATAATTATTTAGTTCGCACGTTTGTTCAAATCGCACATTCGCACATTTTTTTACTTAAATGCCCATGTACTCTCACCTGCACAACATTAATTTACATGGTCAGGGTACAAGTGTATTTTAATTTCATTTAAAAATTATACAAGAGGTTTAATTGAAATGGTACCGGGTACAAGTGTTTTAATTGAAGTGGTTTATCGTTAGGTCCAAATATTATACTACAAGATTTTTTTTATAGGGGCACTGTGATTGTATATGTCTAAATTTTATGCATTTTAGAATGTGTATGATAAATATTAGAATGTCCAAATTTTATTATAAATTTCAAAACCTACCGAAAATATACTTAAATCTTGGCAAACCAAAAATACACTTAGTTTACCATTCATATATATATATATATATATATATATATATATATATATATATATATATATATATATATATATATATATATATATATATATATATATATATATATATATATATATATATAGAGTTAGGATCAAATAGGAAGAATAATAAAAATAAGAAGGGTAAGAAGAAACCACAACCACACATTTCAGATGCACCTACAAAAATAGATGCATCTCCCCTTAAAAATCTCCCCCTTATTTGAAATGTGTGGCTATAAATTCTTCTTATTCTTCTCATTTTAACTTTTCTTCTTACTGGATCCCTTCCCTATATATATATATTTAGTATAGACGAATTTTTTTCTAAGGGAATGTCATTGTATAGGTCCAAATTGTATGCGTATTATTTAGTTCGCACGTTTGTTCAAATCGCACATTCGCATATTTTTTTAATTAAATGCCCATGTACTCTCACTTGCACCACATTAATTTACATGGTCAGGGGCAATAAATTTCAAAACCTACCCACTTTATTTGTGTATTTTAATTTCAGTTAAAAATTATCGTTAGGTCCAAATATTATACTACACGATTTTATCCCTCTATTTAAGGCTTACTTTGTCACTCTTTCGCTTATTCAAAATCATTCAGTAATTTATCCCTTCTCATTAAAATAAAATGTCGGACAACATACCATTCGACCTGCAACTTGATATCATGAATAGACTTCCAGTTAAGTCATTACTACAATTTCGTACTGTGTCAAAGAGATGGAGGTCTTCAATAGACTTTTCCAACTTCATACGTAGCTACGGCGTTCGTGATACAGATATGTGTTGTTTTAATTTAACATATATGCAAGGTAATGTATGTTTTATGTTTTCAGTTAATGGAAGTTTAGCTTTCACGCACCTAGATACAACTATTAATCTTCCAACTCTTAAGCCAATTGCTACTTCTGAAGGTGTCTGGTGCTTTTCACATGGTTCAAATATGATGGTTGTTATTTGGAACCCATCAATAAAACGATCTATAGGGGTATTAGTCCCTAGTTTCTTGAATCAACCTGATTCCCCAAAAATGGTCATCGGTTTTGGTGTACGTCCTGACAATTTAGACCTAACAATTTTAAAAATTAATTACCCGTTATACGGTGAAGGGCCATGGTACGTGTCAGTGTATACCTTCAGTTCGAGACGCTGGAACCATATTGAAAATGACCGTTTGCCTCGAGAAGGGATTAGACTAAAAAGGTCTAGCCAAGCAGTAGTGGCTGGTAAAATTTTCTGGCTTGGTTATGAAAAATTTCTTTTCAATGATGGTATTTTGTACAAACGCTATATGATAGTTTCATTTGATTTGGTTAGTCACCAATTTACCGAAATAGGCGGCATACCAGAAGAGATAAGACGCATGGTTGGGCCTCCATTCCATATATCCCGGCTACGGAACTCTATCGTAATTTCAGGAAGTTTCCTAGCAGATGGGTACAAAGTTATGTGTGCATGGGTGTTAGAAATTGATGGTGGTATTGTATCATCGTGTAGAGTGCTATTCACCATCCCATTCCCAATAGAGAATGTGGTAAAATTAGTTGGGTTTACTAAGGATGATGATCCAATTGTTGAAGCTAAGATCGACCAAGAGATAGCTCACTCGCTACAAGTGTACGACCGAGCTTCTGAATTGTTTCAAGACATGGGTATTGAAGCGAATGGTGGTTCATTTTTCATTGGCCCATATAAAGAATCCCTAATTCTTCTTAATGAACCAAATCATACCATCGTGGTTTAGTTTTAGTATTTTTATCTTGAGCGATCTCGTTGTATTATGAAGGTTTAATTTTTTTTCCATTCAATGAAGTGTTTGTTTTCCAAATTCTGTGCTTGTAGTGAAGAAACAAATAATACGATTAATGAACGCTTGAGTTATGTTGTCATTTTTTTTAGTCTACACGAATTTTTTTCTAACAGAATTTGATTGTATATGTCCAAATTTTATGCATATTAGAATGGGGTATAATAAAATTATTTACTTCGCACGTTTGTTCAAATCGCACATTCGCACGTTTTTTTACCTTAAATGCCCATGTACTCTCACCTGCACCACATTAATTTACATGGTCAGGGGCAATAAATTTCAAAACCTACCCAAATTTAATTATTTAGTTCGCACGTTCGTTCAAATCGCACAATCGCACATTTTTTTACTTAAGGCACCGTGATTGTAGAAAAATATACAAGAGGTTTAATTGAAATGGTACCGGGTACACATGTTTCGAAAAAAAATCCCCTATAAATATTGAATGCACACTAACAAGTAACACACAAACAAACACTAACAAACAAAAACACAAAATTTTCTCAAAAATGTCTAAAAAAGACTTCAGCCAACAATTTCCGGAACAAAAAGACTTCGGCCAACAAGTTGATGAAGATGAAATTTTAAGAGAAATGGAGATAGCTGCTCTTAAGGAGGAAGCAGAAAGGGAGATAGCAATAAGAGAATCTGCTCTTAAGGAGGAAGCCGAAAGAGAGCGACTTATCCTCCAAGATGAAGAAGTGTTGTTGGAGATGGAGGAAGCTGCTCGAAGGGAGCAAGCTGAAAGGGAGGAAGAAGAACGTCGGGACAGAGAATTCGATGCTTTGTACAAAGAGTGGGATGAGAGCAGATTTGAAGGTTGTCGTGACTATCTTTACAACGATGGTTACGACTCTAACAACTCTCAAACTTGGGATCACCCAGATTATATTTTGTTGTGTCGAAGTTTACTTATCATTTGTGTTCTTATTTGTATTATTGTATTATTTGTTTGTTTCGTTTGTTGTTTGTATTAATTTGTTTGTTTTGTTTCATGGATTATATCTAATCTAGATGTTATTATTAAAAAAGTATATATTGTAGTTTTTTGTTTTTGTTTTTTTTTTTTTTTTTTGTTTTTTTTTTTTGCATATTTTTTTGGGCTAATTTTTTTTAACTGTAAATTTTACGTTGCGAACGATTATTAAACGAAATACGTATTTTTTGTTTTTTAAGTTTAACTTCAAGTCCCATAAGTTTATTTTCTTTGCGTGGCTGTTTACTGTCTAAAACGTTCCCGATTGTAATATTCAAAGATGTGTAGGGGGTTCATTATCACAGTATAGGGGCCTGTGAAAAATTTGTATTGTTGTTTCAGTTCATAGTGTTAGAACTCTCTATTGTGTTTCCTTTACATTTTTTTTCATGCATACGTTTTCAGTTATGTTTTGTAATCATTCTTTTCGATCTGGGTTTTACCCTTTAAATGATTTTTGGATATGTATAAGGGTACCATTACCCACGCTCTTAATTATATTACGCTCAACTAATCTCACCTAATTTCTAGATCTGCTTTTTTCAACAATAATGGCCACTCCCAATCTAGATGAACTCAAGGCAGCAGCTGGATCTGAAAACATTGCGACATGTTTCAAGCTACTTTTCAGGAGCGAGTTGGTGGAGCAGCGCAATCTTTTGATGGGGTTGGAGGTACTGGTTGGTCAGCTTAGGGAGAAAATACAGAAGCGCGATCGTACATAGACTGAGGTGGTCCATTTGGGACCGTTTCATGAACAGGGGGTGGATGCACTAGGTTGTCTTGGCAAGATGCAAATCGTGGAGCGTGATATCTTGCAATCTCTTGAAAGAACATTGGGCTTGATACGTGATGGGATCGAACAACAGGAAGAACATGTTACCTTGATGGAGATCAATGAAGATCTGTCAGACGGATAGTTTCTTTGGGTAGATGTGTTTTGTGTTTTGGTAAGTTGGATTAGGGTTTATGTATATGGTAAGTTGGATTAGGGTTTATGAACAATCGCCTTCCTGTTTATTCAGTATTTGTTTAAGGAAAGCAGTAATTATGCTGTGTGGATTTATAATTGTTGGGTTACAGTTTTGTGTACTCAGATGCTGCTAATATATAGTGGCGGCGTTCATGTAATCAACAATTAATCTATGAACAAATATGGTGCTTAGTTTATCATATCTTGTTGTAGCTCGATTTTATTTTCGGTATTCTGTCATATTTCTGTTTTGCATTTATTGTTTTGGGGATATTCTTTTACTTGTTGTATAGCAGCGAAAAGCGAAAAGTGGTTCGGTATCTGGGTGCAACACAGCTCACTTTTGCCCCCAAATGAACACCCTTAATAGGCTATCTACATCTTATAAATAAGATGAAAATAGGGCTGGTAAGTATTAGAGTATGCACAGAACAGAAATTCACCCAATATACCCACTTTAACCCATCAACAGACATGGTAAACCATTTTTTTGAATTTTTTCCTCTTGACAGTGATTAAACAAGCTAGCTAACTCACCATTTTTATTTTTTAAAAATTTTTATCACTAGAAAATCTTAAATAAATAGCTAATGAAAAACTGAGACACAGCTTAAGGTGGCCTGTTTGGTGCTTATTTTGAGCTGCAGTAGGACTTCCAAATTTTTGACCACTTTTCTTTTTGACCAAAACACTCTTTTAAAACAGTTTCAGATTCAGAACTTAAAAACTCTTTTGATGAAAGCTGAAATGCAATTTAATCCACACTTGTTTGGAGATTTAAATTCTACTGAATGCACACAAAAAAAACTTGTAACAGTTAAATAAAAAGGAGATGCTTTCATTAATTAAAAAGTAACATTACAATAGAGATTGAAAAACATAAAACTGATTTTGAAAATTGAAAACTAAGAAAAGGGTGCCTTATTATTAACAATAAGATCAAAAGTAAGCAAACAAAAATAGGAGGAACTGGTCCCAAACGTTGTCGAGCCAGTTACGTAGAATTTACAACAGAGAAATCCATACCACGAAAAAGACTTTGAAAGCAACCAGCTGATATAACAGATGGCAATGCATAGTACTTTAGAGTTGGCAATTTCGAGCCGAGCAAGTTACATAGATGGCTCAAGTTGGTATAATAGCATGGGTCAATTTGGGTTATGTTAAAGGATTTAACTAAAAAGGTGGCTCAAGTTGGTAAAATAGCAATGCGCTTCAAGTCAACTAGTAGAAAACATGATGCTACCAAGTTCACCCAAACCACTTATTTGTCATCTAGGAGAAAACATGATACTAAACTGTTACAAAAGATATAAGTTCACCAAGTTCACCCAAGTTCAACTAAAGATAAGCAACACCTAAACTGTTACAAAAGATCTAAACTACTACAACACCTAAAGTGTAGACATACAGACCATAAATGTTTACAAACGATCTAAACTACTACAACACCTAAACTGTTACAGCATCTAATAGTTTTTCACGTACAACACCTAAATTAGATGTAAACCATCTGTTGGTTTGACTGGTTCTATTGATTCTACCTTCTTGTATTTCCAATAGAAAGATATCAATTGCTCACGATATGCTAGAGCAAAGTCAACAGGATCATCGACCATCAATGGAAGACCGTTTGTCAAACGGTACAAAAAAATGCATAGCCAAATACCACAATCTCCATAATAGCCACCTTGTAATGGCACATCTTTTGCATACCGAAAGGTTATTGAATAAGTACATGGATCAATGTTTTTATCGGCCATCACCTGACTATCTTCAAGATAAACGGGAATATCCCTTGAAAAATTTTGCCTCCAAGTATCCCACCATGGACGGCCTTCTTCATCTGGACCACCAAGGCTGTCATATATGGTAACAACACCTGATCGTATGTCTAGCACCGCCAAAGCCCAGTGAATATCTGGCTCATTCACGGGAATGTAAACCTACAATATGAAAGGTGTATTAAAAGCAAACTCGTTCTAAAAAACAATGACAAACTGAAAACAGATATGAATTTAGTTAGAAAAAACTGCAAACTCGTTCTAATCAATCAAACAGACGGAAAACTTGAAACTTTCATTATTGACATAAAAGGATATGCTAGTAATGGGGTAATCTCATATTGACTCAAACACTTATCCTATTACGACTCCAACACATATCTTAAACAATGACTCAATGACATTTATCCTAATACTTAAACAATGACTCAATGACACTTATTCCTTGCGCAAAACGGGAGCCGTTGTTATCCTATTGGATCGTTTCATCCCCTGAACTGCGTGTGTGTAACAGAATATTGTTCATAGTTTCTAAAAAATAATACAAACTTATACTAACTCAACTAGTATAGCGTGTAGAACAACATGTGAAAAAAAAATATTTAGAGTTTAGCCACTGATTAAGTGTGTTTCCTTTTCACTTAAGCTAAAAACTTGGGCCATGCCACTTCGGCTGTACATGGGCCTGGTTTAGTTGGACATGAATCAGTGGGCCGCGTTGAGCATATGACAGATGGGCTTGGGGACAGTGGGCCGGTGGACAGTATGTGGGATGAGGAGCATACGGTTAAGTGACACATATCATCAAACTCTAATGAAGCAGATGTGCGATCGACCTTGGGCCATATATGGTCTAATACAATAGCCCTTTTCAATAAGCTAATAGCTCTTAAAATCACTTTTTCTCTTTAATACTATGGTATTCAGTTAATCTTCATGTCCATTAATTCGAAACAAAACCCTTTAAAAAAATATCAGAACCCTTAATCAACATTTAATCCTATGGTATTCAGTTAATCTTCATGCCCATCTAACTACCAGATTTTGACTCGTTAGACAACCCTGTTACAAGGTATTTTTAGACAAGCTGTTACAAGGTTTATAGTTGGGCTGATTTCTAAATAAAAAAATGCACATCTAGCAAGCTCATAACATATAAATCAGCATACCAATCAATCATAAGGGTTACCACAAGCATCTACAGCATAGTGATGATAAGGTTACTGATCTTGGTACCTTTTCAACATTTGGGGCTACCCAAGGCACACCATAGGTAATACCGTTTGCATAATACATTGGTATATCTCTACGAAGAAGCTGTGTGTTGAAATATGGTCCGACCATCACCCAATCAGCATCTTCAGGTCTAAATTGCCACATATACAATACCCATACATCAATGTGCTGCAATATCACAAGTATACAGAAGAAAACTACATTAGCGAAATGAGAGATGGAATTTAAACGGTTTCACGGATAATAAGTAGGTAATAATTACATACCAAATCAGACAACCAGCCTTTCCTGTTGCCGTCCTTGCACACTAAAGCAGCCCAAAATGTATTGCATAGCTCCGCATCTGACCAAGGTAAACAGAATTTCATGTCCTTCCTTGAACGTAACAACATGTTAATTTCTGAATGACAATTGATTCTGGTGGCTGGGGAACCTTCAGGACGATTCAGTTCCTGCGAAATGATGAAAAAACTCCTATTTTACATCCACTCACAAGATTAATACTACACATACTGTTAAAAGGTTTGCATGTCCTTATATGCCTGACCAAAATAAAGAAACATACGACCTACTGACGTGGGTAATAACAATAATACCAAGCCTAAAGTCATAGGAATTAAGGGTCAATTCCATAAGAATCTTAAGATTAGGCTTCAATTCAAAACTGTCACTAGGAAAACCACAAACTTAAACCAAAAAGTCCCAAATAATCATACTAACAAGGGCTTGAATAAGGAAATAATCATACTGTTAACAAAGAATGTAATATTGAGTCTGAACCAACATGTTCTAAAGGAAATTAGAAGGAGTGCTAAAAAAAGCCTTCTATGTCAATTTTGACCCGTTACATAAATTGTTTTGTCCTGATTGTAAAGTGGTACCAAACGAAATAAAAAAAGCCTTCTTTTGTCCTGAAAATTCTTTTATCCATTTTGACCCGTTACATAAATCAATTGAAACAAGAGAATAAATCTAGGACGACACTTCTGGCCCTTGAATACTAATTAAGTATAAGTACCTCTTTCCATGGTTCGACTTTTATCTCACTTCCATCAGGACCAACAAGGGACTGTATCTTTGATTTATAGATCCTAGATCTAGGACGACACTTTCTGGCCCTTCTTGGTGTGGTAGGTGGTGGAACTGTGTATGGAGAAGACACGTGGCGGCTCTTCTTTCTCTCTCGTTCAAACGGAACCCTTACAGTTACAACATCATCATCCATCGCCTCATCAAACAACGCGTTCAAATCCTGAAAATGAGATGCAAAAGTGTTTAATACAGTTAATGATGAAATTTAAGAAATATAAATTGAACTAGTTACTAAAACTTGCATACCACAACTCCTGAGTTATCCGTGAAATCACCATCCATCTGCTCATCGATCAAACCATTCAAATCCTGAAAATGATATAAAAAACACTTTTATCCAGTTAATCATGAAACTTAATAAATAGAAATTGCATACCACATTAATTCCCGAGTTATCTGTGCCACCAACATCCATCTGCTGATCGATCAAACCATTCAAATCCTGAAAACCATTTTCATGGTCAGTGTTATACAATTAATAATCAAACTTAAGACATAATTCATAACATTTCCATACCAAATTTTGTTCCGCATCAACATGTGTTACACCAACATCAACCTGCGGATCTAAACCATTGAAATCCTGAAACTTAGATACAAAATTATACATATCAGCATACACTATGCAAATGATATTAAATAATAATATTATCCGGAACATAAATGTGCATACCATATTATCCGGAAGAGAAGAAAAATCAATCAAATCTTCCAAATCCTTTGTTGACTCCTAAAACAATAAATAAATTTAATTAAATATATGATGGTCTAAACTTATGCAAATGGTACAAAAATGATTCAATAGTTACCTGTCCAGTGGTCGTAACAAATATGTCTTTAAATACCAAATCTTCCTTCTGCTTTGCTTCCTGCTCAACATCAACTTTATTGTTATCTTCAGAAAACTCTTCCATAGGCTGCTTTGCTTCCTGCTCCACATCGACTTTGTTGTTATCTTCGGAAACATCTTCCATAGGCTGCTTTGTTTCCTG
This sequence comes from Chrysanthemum makinoi, assembly GCA_910596185.1. Taxonomy (NCBI): domain Eukaryota; kingdom Viridiplantae; phylum Streptophyta; class Magnoliopsida; order Asterales; family Asteraceae; genus Chrysanthemum; species Chrysanthemum makinoi. Next base: position 65,908,471 of record OU343217.1, on the reverse strand, counting down.
CTCAACACACACCTTTGAATGTTGAACATTTTCCGCCACTTTGTTTGGCTCAAGGAGATCACCAAATAGTTCAATGACAATACTCGCTTCCTTCTCAACTGCCTCTTTGACCGGAAGGTTAACATGTGAATCATCAACAACATTAGTTGGACGGTCAATTCCTTCATTAGCTGGAAGGTTAACATCAACTCGTTCATCAACAACACCAACTCCTTCATCAACAACACCAACTGGATCATTAGCCGGATGCTTAGCACCCTCTAATGCAGCTATACGAGTATTAAACGAAGCTTCCATAGCAATCATCTTCTCGTAAAGTTGTCTTTTGGTCACGTGTTTGAGGCAATCAACTCCTTCATCACTATCGCTTTCTTCAACAGCATGCTCCTCCACAACCCGACTACGAACCTCAGTGCGGACGTGAACCTCCGTGCGAACCTCTTCACGAAAATATTTTCGGGAAACCCTTGACTTAATCTTATCCCGTTTAACGGGATTATAGGGTCTTGCACAGGAGGCGTGTTGACTGTTGAAATACTCTAAGCTGCTCATCCACCAAGTTGAACCTTGTTCCGCAGCAGTTGGAACCATTTTTTGTGGTGGTGGTTTGGTAACAAAAAACTTGACATAATCACTTTTGTGAAAAGCTGTGACATTACCCCAAGCAACACCCCGGGGAACAGCGGTATCATCTTTGTCCCACCACAGCCTTGAGTTGGGAAAGCTTTCAAGAACAAAAATCTGTATTATAAACAAACATTATGTTAGATGGCAACACATTTTAAAATATGACTTTTGACTTAGGAAATTTGATAATAACTTAAAAAAACCATGGAATGATAATAAACATAAATGAGCAATCAGAAAAACAACCACAATGTGATGAAATAATCCTAAACCTTGAAAAAAACCAGATTTTAAATGCAATCAGAAATGCTTTCCACACAAACCATACAAGAGTGATGAATCAAAGTCACACACAAACCAAAAAAATAACAAATGCAATCAGAAAAACACCAGATTTCAAATGCACTATAAGTCACTATAACTAATATGGTCCTAATGAGCACAAGCTAGAGGGAAATAAAGCACATAACAGGTTTATAACTTCTAATGCCAAACGGCCCTACAGTGGTATCTTTGAGCCTAGCTTAAGGTAGCTTATAAAATTCCTAAAAATAAACTAAATTGATCATGAAATCCACAACCAACCAAGGAGCTTGTATCCCAAATTTCAGTTAAAATGGACCTAAGATGAACAAATTAAAAATAAAAAATAAGAGGCTAATGAGGACTTATGGCAACTGATGTACAACAGGTCTGAACCACCCACTTTCACCCATCCACAGATTAAGATACATATTTTTATGATTTTTTTCCTTTTGTGAAAAGTAAAAGGAGATGGTGAAATTGTGATTTTTAATTTTTAATATTTTTTTTGTCAACTAAAAATGGATTTAAAAAGCTGGTGAAAACTGAGAAAAACATATTTAGGACTACAATTGACTTTTTTTACAAATCCTTCTATTTTGACTTATACGAACTTGAAATGCTTCTCTATGATTATAAATGATGTTATAAGATAAAATGAGACCAAACCAAGCTAAATTAAACTACCTTGCACTTATATTATATTAAATATATTGCATACTAAAAATCACCACAGCAAGCTGATATCAAAATGGAAAATGATTTTGACTTAAGGCTGAACACAGATACAATTTTATGCTTTCTGAGACTTGAATATACTTAAGTATGACTATGTATGACACTTTTAACCACACAACTAACCTATAACTCAGCTAAACCAACTGAGCCAAAAACTCCTTGATGAACAGAAATGAAATTTTCCTAATCAAATCATAAATTCAAGCTTATGCAAACTCCCAAACAGATTCTATTATCCAAATTAAAAACAGCAAAAGCACAAGCCTGGCAAAGAGATTTAGAAAATTATCAATGTAAAAACAGCCTACTTTGAAACAGGGCACTTTTTGTAAAAACAGCCTACTTTGACCACTTCTAAATCTGATTTAGAAAATTATCAAAAATAATCTAAAAATATATTGATAAAAAACACCAACCAAATTCTCAAAATCCAAAATTGCAACTGATTTGGACTAATAATGACGAATTTAAAAATACAAAAGTAAACACACTTAGCCACTATTGAAAGGAATTTTTACTGTTTCAAAAACAGAGCATTCTAAATCACTAAATCAAAAGTATACTAACAAACGCATTCACTTATATATAAACATTGTTGAATTATATATAATTTGAAACCAAAGTATACTAACCTTCAGAGCAAAAGCAAATCCAAACAAGTTATACACTGCTTGGAAGGCCTCTCCCTGTCTTGCATAACATTCCATGTACTTGGTTCGGTTCTTAGAAACAAGATTATAGATCCGATCATGAAATTCGAACCACATATGCTGCCCCCAAGGAAAGGAGTTCCATGCATCAAAATTGTCAGCTAAAACAACTATTTCTGAGGTCATCACATGCCTTAGCTCTTGACCCATGAAAACATAGTCCGCTGCTAAGAGAAGGCAAACACGGACAGCATCCTCAACGGTTATGTGCATGAAATCCTGACTCTCCAACATCCTCAATAGGTCGTCACCCTTCAAATACCCATAACCGGGGAACACACGCTTCAAAAAACTCGATTCAGCATCATGCAAATGGTCTAAAGATATTTTACCGAATCGAAATCCAGTGATAAGGCAAAATTCCTTCATACCCATCTCTAAACTGTGTCCCCCCACATCAAAAATAAAGGGTGTATCAAATCTTCGATTCTCAACATTCCTTTGGTGTTGGAGCAGGAAATTAAGAACATGATTATCATGCTCAACTGTTCTAATATTTAACCAGGGTCCGAACACAGTACTCCTAAACAGGTTAAATGAATTATCCTCCCTACAACCCAACCTATCACGTATCTTTGTCAGAAGGGATAACCTAGTTCGTATCGTGACCCGAGCATTTACCACCTAATTGAAAATCAAAATAGTAACAAAAATTAAACTAATGCAGTAAAACCCCCTAATAAATTACACTAAATTGAAAATGAAAATAAAACTTACATGAAATGGTCGTGTTGGATTAGATGACGATGGATTAGCAGACATTGTTACTGTTTCAAAATTTTGGTGATGATCAGGGGTTGAAGATGATCAATGTGTGTGTTTAAGAGTTTAGCGGGGTGTGTTTAAGAAGATGATCGGTGTGTTTAAGAAGATGTGTGTTTAAGAAGATGTGTTTCAATAGTTTTGATGTGTGTTACTGAAGTTTAATGTGTGTGTGTTTTAAAAATAACAAAGTCAAATGATAAATTAAAACGTGCAAAACTATGTCTTTGTTTAAGAGTTTGCTCATTCCCAATAAACCAAAAGATAGATTTTTTTAAGATTTGATTCCTTATATGTGTGCATTCCCTATAAAGTTATGTTGCATTCGCACATTCGCACATTTGTATAACAAAGTCAAACGAGGTATTGGTTGTCATTGTACCTGTTGTCCCCTCTTGGGAATTAAAAGAGTACTTGTTGTCTAACATTTTGGTGGACACGTGTCACTATTTGGGTGGAGTCGCACATTCGCACATGACCAAATTGAGAAGAGGCTTTATTTTTGTATCTCAAAGTGACCAATGCCCAACTTTTTGTCCCCTTTTAGGAATTAGCCCTATTGATTATATAGTCACGTATGCATGCATTAGATTTTTCAACCTAACTTATGTTTAAGAAAGAGTGTACGATTAAAACATACCTGAAATCGTGCCCTTTACTCGACTTCACTTTGCGTATGTTATATAAGATTTTGTTGGATGTAAATCTGTTATAATCGATATTTATATATAAGGTGAAGTCAAGACCGATGTTTCTGTAATTATCAAGAATCCTAATCCACTTCTAATCCTAATTAGTATTTGTATTTGTAGAAGCTAAGAGGGACCCGTCTTTGGTTTAGGATTCAAATAATCATATTTCGTGGCAAAATAGATGGTTCGGATCAGGTCGGGTCACAGGTCCGAGTTTATGTCGTTCTTCTAGAAACATGGGTTTAAACTGGTTTGGGTCTAGATAGGTTGGGTTTGGGTCTAAATAGGTTTTGGTAATTTTAAAAAGACAAACTTTTTTTTTTCCAAAAAAATATGAAAAAAAGTAAAAAAAAAAACAAGTAAAAGAATAAAAAAAATTGACCCACTAGACTCATTAGGTAATTGTTATATAATTGCACTTTTTATCAATAAATTAGACTCATCTATAATATTTAGAAAGACCTAATTAGACCCATCATCGAATAGATTTCTACCAAACTAGACCTATGTTTAACCAATGAGTCTCAAATTGCCACCTCTAATATTTCGTCGCATGCCTCGTATATATCCTTTTAGGGCGTAACTAGTTTTAAATCCCCGTACGCAAGGGCTTTGACATAAATCACACTAAAACAATTTTAACATAAATTGTACTGATTGAGTTTGTCACGATTTGATAGACTTGTTTGATTATTCTCCAAATAAAAACACATATAAAAAGGTCTCAGCACTAATTGTATAATTAGGTAATCATGTGCATATTTTTATGCAAACATTAACGTTAAACAGGTTTCAAATCCACATCCAAACACCCCTAAAAAAATGGACTCGCATGCTTTTAGCTTGGTGCAATGCTTGTATTTATTCATCAATGAAAGCCATACATGCATATGACATAGTAGAAGCTATTGTACTCAATATAGTTTCAAATATTATATATAATTATAATTAACATGTAATGCGTTGTATAGCAAAAGAAATGCGTACACAATGTATATACATAAGTCGTATAAATAGAATATAGTGTTTAGTCGAAGGGTTAATTAAAGTTTATGCCGTTTCATTTCAACTTAAAGAAAGTTCGCTAAGGACAAGTACGTTCTTTCAGTATTTTTGGAATTGGTTTGCTTTCATAGAATTCAAACCTTAGTTCTTTAAGTATTACTATGCGAGTTCGTGTGTCTAGTGGCAGAAATCTACAGCGGCAAATAAGTGGCAAATAATTATAATCGTAAAATTTTGGTTAAGCATTTAGTGAATGAAAATGGATATTAATATTGTTTATTGGGTTAAATTTTCAATCTATACTTAGTCATTAAAGAAAGTGATGCTATACGTTCTTAATTTTTCTTTCATGTGAACAAAACTTTAACAACGTAATTGTTAATTGATGAAACAATTCATCGACTTAACCATTCAACAAAACAGAGATTTTTTTGTTTTATTTTTTTTGTTATTAAAAACCTCAAGGACAAAATAAAAAATGCGAAGCATGTCAAGTTCTTCTCTTCGTCGGACTGTTTTTTAACTAGATTTTGTTACCAACTAGCAAAAAGCTAGCCACAATCCGGGTATTACTACGTCATTCATACACATAGATAGTTACCGGATCAATCAGATCACAGATATAAGCTTAACAAAATAAATGATGAGATTCATAGTATTTGTGATTATAAATGCAGAAAATACCATATTTAAGTTAGGATAAAGAGTGAAAATACAAGAGTTGAAAGAAAGTGAAGCTTTCGCTCCTGAAACTGTGTTTTATACACACTCAACAATAGATCAGACATCAATGGAACAAAAAATGGGTTTCAGAAACGCATGTTTCAAATCAGTTCTACATGATGGAGCAACCGCTTTTCTCCTCAACAGGTTGTACATTGCCTTGCCTGCCTGACTCGTTCGGGTTGTATGTGAACTCAGTCGTATCAAGTCCATACTGTTTTACATACACAAACAATAACAAAACTTAGTTGTCATAAACATGTCAAAAGAATAGGACCCAAGTTACATTTACACTTCCACTCGCGTCAGTTATACTTGTTAATAAAACTGGTCTTGTAAAAAGAGAAAAAAAGGTATCACTGAAAAACACAGAATTTTGAACTCGTTTAACTTTTATCTCAGTAGTAATTGATAGCTTCAAGTCTGCTACTATAATCGTTGCAGTAACGATTATAGTTTTTTGTTTAATTTTTTTGTTATTAAAAACCCCGAGGACAAAATCAAAACGATAAGCATAAACTTTTTGCTAACCTATAATTCAAATAAAGATTTATGAAATTCATCTAGTGATGTTTTAACACCAAACATGTTATGACAAGGTGATCATGGTCTACTTTGATACTTGAAAGTATATTGAGAAGCAAGTATTAACAAGATAGAACGAAATAGCAAACAACCAATTTAAGTCGAGCAGATCATATATTAAAAGCCACCAGTTTCAAGCTCATTAGAGGAGGCAAATTGGGTGTGTGAATGTGTCTGATTTAAGTAAGCTGGTTAAATTTTGGCATAGGTCAGGTTGGTCCAACACACGATTTTATGATTCCAGTAGAATATATTATTCCAATAATAGTACAAATTTTTAAATATGATTATTTAGGGGGTTTCAGGTCAAGACATTTTACAAGTTTCGTTATTAACTAAACTTTTATTTGTCTTGTGAGTTTGATCCTTCAAAGATATAACATAACATGAATCGACTAATTCAAAACTAAGATTTTACAGCTCGACAAAGTAAAGTTCACGCACCTTTTCCCTCATTCGTGTACTCCATGCATCATTTCTGCTTGGACGACTATCAAGGGTTCCAGTAACAGGAATACCTGTGGCTGGAGCTGGTTGCCTGCTAATCAATGGTTGTCGTTGCTGCCTGGGACCTGCTATGTACTCATCATCGCTGTCATAATCTGATGGACTATTTGCAGCTCGTACCACACAAGCTAACAAGAATACAAGAACCTGCAAATCCACATGGAACAGCGAACTAACTAAAACAGCGTTTAAAGCCTAAACTATACATATGAAATCAAAGGTACAACCGAGTATCTTGACTCTAAAACGTTAATATTCAGGTGGCAATAAAATATATCATTGGAATGGGTCTAGTAGGGTTGACCTACTAACACTTTTTGTCCATAAACTTTGAGCTTTTTATGAGTAACTAGATGTCAAATACGATAACTAAAATATTATTTTTTCAATAAATACTTTTATTCTACGAACAAAATGATTTAGAAGGATTTATTCATTAAAAATACAATTTGGGCACGGAAAGGATCGAAAACGGGCACGAGGATACCCCAAGTTAGGCCGCGTACAAGGGAGTCAAAAGGCTCGCTCTCCCTGGGTAAACTGGACAGGAAAACCCTCATCCATTTACCCATTCAAATAATCAAGTTTCTGCCGAGATATAATCACCACAAGGGCAAGATATTATTGTCTTACCTGCAATACAACCGCCCCAAGAGCAACCCATCTGCATATCTTCCAGTTCTTCTCCAGAAATCGATATATCATGTCAAAATCCCCTGTTTTGTCAACTGGAATCTCCTGGTGACACATTTATTTCAAATAATGAGATAAATAAGATACATTAAATTGTAAATCACAGAAGTAGGTGAAAGGAAACTCACAGATCTCCAGCTTTTGTCAAAGAAGATGAAAGCAGCACATCCCAATTCAGCCAAAATTAATAAGATCAAAAGCAAAGAGTACTGCATTGACTTAAGGAAATCAACAATTATATAAAAATTGGTTGATTTGGTTGTTATAATCTATTGATAAGTGACAAACGGGTATAAAAACAAACGGTAAGTTTTTATGTATAGTTTATGCAATCATTGTTAATACATAAACTAAAAGCATGGGCAAAAAAGTGTTGGCTGATCAGCCAAACGTGTTTTGACCCGACATAGAAACTTTTGACCCATTACCAAAGTACCAAACCCCCAAAGTTATTTAAACCCAAAATATAAATTAAAGATAATAATAATAATAACCGATTTGACCAATTACTCAACCTAACCAATTTTCCGCCTATAATGACAGGATAGACTTTAAATGGACAAGCTTAATGATTGGCCCCCTGAGATACGCTCCCCATTACATTAAAAATACATAAACAAATATAACTATAAAGTAGGATACACAAGTTAGACAACATCCACTTCGACATGCTGCTCCAATGCAACCAAAACAAGATATGATAAAAAGAGCTGCACCAATGCCAACAAACAAATAAATGAACCTGCACACAACAAGCATCAATGGTTACTAAAATATACCTTCACAATTAAAATTGATATCTACAATTCAATATCACCAAATACATTATGTGGTTACAGATTTCCTCAATTAGAGGCCAAAAAAAGAAATTCGAAATTCCACTTCACACTTTGACTGAAACTAGTTCACTTCAATCATTTTTCACAGCATATACACTTTGTCTAATAACATTTCATGATTGTAACCTAACCTACCAAAAATTCAATCAAGGGAAGATGATATTTTTTGGTGGATGAGTTGAAAATAAAGACAACATACCACAAAAGTGATCAATAATTCCATGTATATATGTTTTATAAAAGTGAATACCGTTACCAGGTTGAAGATGAATTCCACTATGATATTGTACAGAAAACAACTTATTCTCGTTCATAATGTGTGATCAGAAGTAATACAACTTAATTAAAAACCGAGCACGCCAAGAAACCAGTAAGTTTCATGTTCACCATCAACTACTTTCAAAACCATAACCTTCTTTGCATAATTATCCATATTCGACACCGTCAGAATAATTTTGTAGTCGACATTTCGAGCAACATCTCTCGTAAGACATCCAATGGTATATAACCTAATTCCAACATATTTGATAAAACACACTTAATTTTAGGACCAAGCTATAAAGAATCATTTATATCCTTTAAAGTCCTCGTCTTTTATGCTTCACTCATTTAACCTCAAATAACAAGCATCTTCAAGTTGCAATATTTCATAAATTTGTTTTTGTATGATTAAGTAATTATTCGTATTACTTACTTAGTAGCAATGTTGTAGCTATTAGATATCCCATACTATCATTGTCTTTCACTCTTTCGTGTGGATTTGTCAACCCGTAGAAAAATTATAAATGCTTAGAAGCCAAGCTACGTCATTTACCTAGCTCAGTATAGAGTTTGTATTGATATGAAAAATTATACACGGTCTACCACAATCCCCTATGTCAATCCCCGACCACTTTTTATACATGACACTCAACATTAGTTCAACATTTAATCCTTCTCCAAAAAATGTATCAATACATATAAACTAGATATTACAACTATGTAATGTAATTTTGTTCATAAAGATCAATATGCACAAGTGATTACTAAAACGTAAATGAACCATACCAAGCAGTCGGCAAGTTATCGAAGATATCACTAGCAGACACCGATACAGCCATCAACATTGGTCGACCAAGTTGTATTAATTCACCATGCGGAGGTCCCACATTATCCAATGTATTTCTATACATAACAAACATATAAACCCCGTATCCCACCATCGCAAGTCCAAGTAGCGTCAACAAGAAGTTAAGGAGCTTCAGTAAACACTCCAAAAACCCCTTACAACCCATACTTCTCTACTATACTTATCCCAAAACCGCTCAAATCAACAACCTTCTAACTGTATCAACTACTTCAATCCTACAAAACAAAAACAATAACAATAACATAAAAACATTAAACTCAACACAAGAAGCTATTAATTGCGTGTTTGGGATTGCTTATTTAGTTTTGTGTCATCCAAAGTATTTTTTGCTAGCAGTTTTCTAACAGTTATTCCAAAGCGTTTATTTTATATGAAGTTAAAACTTTTTTCCTACCATCGTATATACCTAAAACCTATTATAAATAAGTTGATAGAAAATTTTCCAACAAATTACATTTTTTCTGAGTATCATAAATATCATTGCACTTTTTAGCAGCTTATACGCACAAAAAAGTAAGCATTCCCAAACACCCTCTTAGGGGTGTTTATTTGATCTTATTTTTGAGTTTATAAGCTTATTTGACTCGGCTTATATTTCCTCAAAAGGTTTAGATAGAGGCGTGCCCCTTTTTGGTGCCAACCGACTCTTCCCCAAGGACCTAGCCCTAGGCGATGAGCACTTGTTCGAGTGACCTTTAGTAAGAATTTGGTATTGAACCCACGACCTATTTCCTCAAAGCCCTCGACCCATCAACTAGATGTTTGCGGTTGGGGAGTGATACCAATCGTGACTAGGCTTATTATTCATAAGCTAATTTTTTTACTTAGGACTCATTATTAATGAGGGGTGCTTGTTTCGGCTTATATAAGTTTATTATGTCATAATGAACTTATATAAGCCAAAAAGATTCAAAATAAGCCACAAAAAGTGAGCTTACAAAACATAAGCCCAAAACCAAATAAGACATAAGCCAGCTATATAAGCCAAAACAAACACCCCATTAGATATGGAAATAATCCCAGAAGCTAGAAAGTGGGTGTTTGTTTTGGCTTATGGCTTATTTAGTTTTGGGCTTATGTTTCGTAAGCTCACTTTTTGTGCTTAATTTGAATCTTTCAGGCTTATGTAAGCTTATTATAACATAAGAAACTTATAAGCCGAAATAATTCAAAATAAGCCACAAAAAGTGAGCTTACGAAACATAAGTCCAAAATCAAGTAAGCCATAAGACAACTATATAAGATAAAACAAACACCCCCAAAAATGAGGATTATGAAATATACGCGGAGTCAAATAAAGCTATTAAGCGCAAAAGTAAGCTCAAACAACCCCCCCTCCCAAAAAAAAAAAAACACCTAAATATTAATAAGCCCAAAAAGTCACCTAAAACCTAAATTATGGTTAACATATGACCAGCAAAATCATATAAAATATATCTCAGAATTGAGGAAACATAATTCGATTGGATCATAATTGAGAATATCAGATTCGATTCATTATGATCTAATTATATAACAAAAGAAAAATTAAGCAAATTGAGGATGATATAAAAGAGTACTTACAGATGTATGTATGTATGTAGAGATTGTTTTTTAAGGTTCAGATTTTGAAAGTGTTAAAGTGTGTATGTGATTGAAGAATAATAAAATTGAATTGAAAAAAATGTAAAATTGTGGTTCTTTTTTTTTAGTATGAATGGATTATTATTGTTGTTATTATTTATTATCTTAAAATGGATTGGTGTTTAAATGCTGTGCTGGCCCTTTTGAATTTGATTCATGATGATTCTTTTTTTGTGTGAGTGGGCCAGGCCAAACCGGCTATTTGGAAGAATTAAGGGATTGTTTCTTTTTTTTTCCGGATTAAGCGAGTTGGTTTTTTTGTTAATGGGTCTTAATGGGGAGGAGCATCTTTTGCTTCCTCTCTCCATATAAACCATTTAACAGAAAAATAAACATATTATATATGTGGCCCCATCACTATCTCCCCATTAAGACTCATTAACAAAAAAAAGAAATACCCCCACTCAACTTACAATGAATACGATTATGTTCCTTCCCAAACAAAAAATAAAAATCTTAGAGCACTCGGTGTAATAACGTTGTCATGGTCGTTATGCTGACATGACAAGCGTTAACGCGGCGTTATTACACCGTCGCTCAGCGTTAAGGTCGTGTATTAATGAGGATGTTGCCTAGGTAACGCAGCGTTGAGGCTAGCTTGAATAAAAAAAATACACAAACATCTCCTTAAACGGCTACTTGTAATTTGAATTCAAAAAAAAATCCCTCTTAGGTTAAACGGCTAGTTAGGTCTTAAAAAATAAATAAATTATTACACAACACCCCTTAACGGCTAGTTGCAATTTGAATTTAAAAGTTTTTATAAACACCAACGTTTACATATTTATTTTTACACACTTTTCATACATTTAATCCAAACACTACTAATCATTATAACACAAAATTATAGTTTATTCTTTCCCCCATTCTGTCGAAGAAATGCAAGCTTTTGTTCAAAAACAATGTGAGCAAGACGTTTGAGCAAGCAAAGGCAAAGAATGAATGATTGAGAAAAACACGGCGCAAAGACATTTCTCACTGAAAGACAAAGGATCGACAAATTTTGAGCCGATGAAGCTGAAAGATGACACCATCAGTGAAACGCGTGAGAAGTGTGTTTCACAGATACAATACAATATCGGCAACAAAATCCGTTGGAGTTTTGAAGAAAACAAAATTGTTGGTTCAGTATCACAACAGCGGAATCAACTTGGGCTAGATGCCTCAACTTAAGCTGATGCGCATGAATTATTGAGCAACAACAGTATCAATTTACGGGTTATGAAGACGAAGCAGTTGATGAGCATTGCTTAACTGTAAGACAACATTATGAAATTATGTGTGGCGAACAGGTTTTAAGAGAAGTTGAAGCAGAACAAGCAAGGGTTCAACAAGAGTGGGAGGAGAAACTCATGAAAGAAGAAGCAGAAACGGTTGCGTACAGGTTGAAATTTGGGTATGTGGAGTCTCCTGAGTATGATTCTGCATGCGGGGAGCATTTGGATTAAGATATGTTTATGTATTTAATATTATAGTGCATTTTAGTTCATATGTTTTTATCCGTATCATATCGTATTTCGAAATGTATTTTGTGGAATGTTTATTTAATGTTTACGTAATATTTTTATTGTTATTAATAAAGTGATAGGTTGTTTATTAAATAAAGTACGTAGTATTAGTTTAGCGGTTGAATTTGTAAATTTTATTTTTTAAAGAAAAGTGGGGCTTAAAATGTGGTGTTATGGTGATGTTATAATAAGGGTTTTTTTTTTTTTTTGTTAAGGTTGAAATATTAAAGCTGATGTGGCGCTGACCTGATGCGGTGTTATGAGTTAACTTAAGTTATTATACTGATTGCTCTTAGAGTAGACTTCACAGTTTTGTATGTGAGGGAACATGACCTATTATGTTCATTCTAACTTAAGAGATTTTTTTTTTTTTTTTTTTTTTATTTATTTTTTATTTTTTGAAAATATGGTTAAAAACTTAAAATACGTAGTACAATTTAATTTCTTTTGATTTTGTAATCGGTCGTGGACAAAGATATACAGTACTACTTTACTACTAGTTTAATGAATGAAAAAGTACTACTACGTATAAAATAGAAGTTACATATACGAACCAAACATATTTAGAAAATTTGTATACCAATGTATTAGACTATTAGCTAATAGCTAATGTGATATTTTTATTAAAATAAAGAAGTAAAATGAAGAATGCAGGCCACGTTATGGGCAGAAAGGTATCACCAAGTGAAGACATATATAAGCTCCCAGTCAACAGCAACCACAACGAAACTTATCAAATTATCCAACTACTTGTAGTATTTAATGTCTTTAACCATAAATATATATAGAAACAGACGTGTACTATCATTGATGCTGACCGAAAATATAAATATCGACCAAGTTCTTATGATAGTTCATGTGTTATTCGTTTAGGATTCGACTATCTATGTACCTTTCAAACTATACAATTGGAATGAATCTGTAAACATGAGATTTCAATGCAAAGACAAGTCATTTGTGTTTGTATGACTATGAGATGATTTGTGCACCTGGTCACTTTTGTGTTCTAGTTCCGTCGTTGTGTGTTTATATCTCATGAGTAATTTTCTCGACTCATTTCAACTTCTAGATTTGCCGCATATCTCACTTGTGTTGTTAGACATTGTTTCAGACATAAGAGTTAGGCATGAGGATCGTCTTATGCTAATTATATCATAATCACCATAATTTATATCAGTTTGCACATCATTATATAAAGTTGCTAAGTTACTAGACATGCTCTCTTTTTTGTTATCCGACATAATAATTCGATTACATCAATTAATATGAGTGATCTCTTTTGAATTCAAGCAAAAGTGCAAAAGCATTATATAAAGTCATAAACTAGTCCAACCAACTTTATCAACTTGATCCAATTTGGTTGGGATAATGATCACCATGTTGCAGAGATCCTTTTACACACATGTGCATGAACATGAGATATAAAAACACATGACTTGACCTTTTCAGAAAACTTTTTTTGGGAAGACTTGACCTTTTAGAAAACTAAAACATGTCATCAAGACATTAGACTTTGAAAATTTTAGAGTTTGGCATTGGAAACTAGTAACGTTTGCGACTGTCAGATGCTATAAGTCATACTTAATTGACGACATTTGGTCTCGAGCATCTATGTTATTGTCGAGAAGATCTTTGAAATTCATGGTGTCCTGGGTCAATTAGTGTCGCACTGTCACACCCCGTGTATATATGTTTCGGTCCCTAAATTTGCATTAAAACAGAACTGTCTTTAAGTGGTCTTTGCAACTATACATATAACCAGAAAAATTTCCTTGCTAGAGTTTAAAACCGATGTTAAGCACAATATGACAGCTCAGATACAATGCAAACCTACATATAACCAAAAGGACACGAAACCCGACACCAATACGGAGTATATTGAATACTTATTACATATAATGTCTGTACGCTCAATGGAAGACATGGAAACGCTCTATAGGGAAAACATCAAAGTTAAAAACCCAAAAAATTTGAAAATCTGTTATGTATAAACACTTAACATTGGTAACAAAAATGCACCCAGAGAAACAAAAGGACGAGAGAGGATATTTCTCGATAAAACAGCCGCAGTTCCATTAATCTTAAGACCTCAGGAATCTTTCTAACCTCAGGATGGTTCCACGAATCTTACAAAACTTCTATATTAAATAACCTTAACGATCAACATTCAAAATGTTTTACAAACACTTAAAAGCATAATTTAATATCATCTACATAAACAAACCCACAAAGATATGGCATTCTATGATCCAATTCGAGCCTATCAACAATTGCAAATCCTGAATTTCCTCTTTAGAGAAATCTAGCTTTGATCGTGGCGTAATACAAAAAGACTACTTTGTTGACTAAAATGATGATAGTTTGTCTGAACAATCACTCACTCGATGTGTCGTTGCCTTTACTGCCAACCCAGTATTGTTTGGTGGCGACAAAGATTTTCTTGGGAACGAAGGGACCCTCTTCGTGATCCAACAATTTAACATCCCATCTCATGCCGTCTGCGATTTTCATTACCCTGGTCAACACGTCTACTTCGTCTCTGAGGATGACTGATCCTTCAGGCCTCAATATCCGATCCATCTCTAGCAGGATGTCTTCAAAATCACATCTGTTACAAATGCAAATTTTAAATTTAAGACGGTCAATTACAGGTTTGAAACTTGCTTAAGGATTCATCAAGATTATGCGAGTGGATGTTAACACACATAAAAAGAAAACTAGAAATAGAGGTGACAATTTCAGCCCATATCCTTATAATTAATTGATAGTTCAAACTTAAAAGTGGGTGATGTTTTTATTTGTGAATGGGAAAAATCAAAATACTTGGTTGAAGAAAACGAGCCAGTTGCGTTGAATAGATATAAAGCCTCCCAGGGAGTATTCTTAATGCATAATTCCTCATAAATCACTTTATTCAAAACCCTATACTAATAGTAAGCACATTTACAAAGCTTATAAAAATACTTGGATAGAAGTGTTTTGCATCAACCTGTACCGGAAAACTGCCTGTGCCACCCGACCGTGCAGTTTATCACCTCAAACTCAAAGTGAAACTGGAAGTTATGCATGCGGATAATATATAATTTTGATATCCTCGTTACTTCCTTCAATAAATACTGATGGCTTCATGTACTTACTGAACTTACAAGAGCTAGTGCAACGTAATTGTGTTTTTTCTTACCAAATATTCTTAATTAATCTCCCGAACAATTTTAAAATTTTGAGGATTTAATTTTCATTTGAACAAACCAAAGCAATTTTATCAAATGATCCCAAGTCGACAATTTGCTTCCTCGTCCTATACTAGGTACACACCAGAATGTAAAAAAAATTGGAGTAAAAACATGGCACATGCATTTATAAGTTTGACGAAGATACTTAATGTCTTAGCAGGAACATAGAGAGTGAAACTGAAAAAAGGTACGTCAAATTCTGCCAAATTACGGTTAAAAGTCACCTTTTTAGGTGGGGACACACTTGTTTGGGATTTAGATTATTCATTCAATCCTAACTAAGTAGTACACAAATTAATACTTAGTAAAGATCAAGAGACTTACTTGTTCTCGTACAAGGTGAATAGACCATTCCCATGAATAAGGTCATATGTCCTCGGGTAAGTTGAGAAACCTTCACACCTGAAAGACAGAGAACAGATGTTTAATCTCCTAGGAAACTTTAGGCACAAAAAAAAACTTTCGGCAACAAAGATGCTCTAGATTGTATTAATATGTGAAGTATTTAACAATAGAAGGGAAGAAGTATCACTATGAAAGCAACTAACGAACTATATGTATCTACATGCCACAACATGCTTTTTGCAGCACATAGAGGTGGCAATTCCAACACATTTACTTATGATGGTCGATTTGGGTTATGTTTATATCAAACACGTCAGATGGGTCGGAAATTGCCCGAAGTCTTTATAATGCATACAATCTTCTAAAATCGTTTGATTTGGAAATTTACGTTATAGTTGTAACAATATTGTTAAGAAGTTCTAACAAAAAATAAATAAATAAAATAAAATATTGTTTAGGGGCCACTCAAACAGCCTGATTCATCTGTGCAGCAAACACTAGTAACACACAGAAGTGAAAATGATGAAGTTAAAGACACTCACCAGTCATGATATATACCAATGAGACCTCGCTCAAAGACGGCACCCAATGTGTTTGGAGCAATGGTAGGAACAACATTCATAACCCATAACTTATTCGAGTCAATTGCTGCAGCAAAACCTCCAAGGCCAGCGTTCATATCCATAATGTTTCTATACCTTGAAGTGCCAATTAACCGGTTAGCCTTTTTGTAAGTAGCAACGTACGTCTTCCAAAGCTTACTATCTTCTTGATAAGATTCAACAGAAACGTCTGGAATGAGTCCTTTGGATACCAGAGGAGGCACTGCTTGTAGCCTTGCTGGGAATTTCTTTAATTCCCCTCCTGCTACTTCACTTGCACTCTTAACTTTAGGGTATGGAGTTACACATGTTTCGATTTTCTTGTACCTATAGTATAACACAAGGATATAGTTATGAAAAAAGTGAGACTAGAAACCACTTGCAATACATTATGGTAAGTAGACTTCATACAAAATCTCTGAACGCTTTTTAACGTGTACTGATAAAGCTATACATGAAACTTGACTCTTAAGGAAGTTGATTTATGTTAACTTCTAAACAAAAAAATTAAAGCTAGAAAACTCGGGGACTCACCAAACATTTTCAGCATCACTGGTTTTACAGAAATCTGCAGAATTCCTTTTGCATGATTCTGCATTAACTTTCTTTCTCCAGATTGCAATATCACCCTTTTCGTATTTCTTCTCCCAGCAAAGAGATTCGGCAAGCTTTTCAATTTTAGTTTGCTCTGCCTTCAGGTCTTCTTTTGACCTCTTCCATGTCTGATAGTATGTCTTCCAATTGATTGGAGGACCCGACAAAATCCAAAATCCACCAGGCCTAAGAACTCGATCAACTTCCATTAAGTATGTTCCATCTGCCCATAATTTTAAATAATTCAGATTACAGCTTTTCATGTTAGAGAATTTGAGAATTTTGACCACGATGGTAATTTAGTATGTTACTCACCATTTTCGCCCCATGGGATCAGACATCGTGAGCACTGAGCCATATCAAATGACCTTGCTGGAAAAGGAAGTTTAATTGATCCAAGAACACCAATAATAGCAGGTACACCACGCTCCAAAGCAAACTGCACTTGGGCTTCATGATTGTCCCTTGGCGCAAATGAAAATGCTAAAACATTTCTCTTCATCAGGTAAGCACCCCAACTAGCAACCTATGTCAAGATGGTGAAATTAGTACCAAAAAATATATTATCCACAAACGATACATGATTTAACTTATTTACCGGATGTAGAAAGATGGGCCAAACGGACTCATTGTTTTACAAGTCAAACGGGTGGGACTGATACCGGTCAAAACAAGTCAGGTAAAGGTTGACCTCCATACACTTTTTGTTCATTTTATATACTGTTGTAGAGTGTATGAATATAAAAAAATAACCTGTTTGACCAGATCGATTTTAGCTAGAAAACAAAATATTTGACCCATTTAAGCTAAAAACACAACCCAAATCCATTCATAATTAAATGATCCGGAATGCCACTACTCAAAACGCTATTGCAGAACCGAGACACTTTCATACTGTAGCCTTATTAACAGAACATATAGGAAAGGAAATTGAACAAATTGATAAGTAAACATACCCCGCAACCAGTATCCAGAGCTGTTC